>CAUYPK010144954.1:0-84363 GCA_963574355.1 Loris lydekkerianus
TGGCAGCAGACTTGAGAAAACATATTCTTTAAGATTGTTGGAAAAATGGAGACTTTACCTCTTTTATGTTTACATGGATGGAGCTGGAAAATATTCTTCTTAGTAAAGTATCTCAGGAATGGAAAAAAAAGTATCCAATGTACTCAGTACTATTGTGAAACCAATTTATAATAACTCACACTTGCATATGAAAAATGAAACACAACTTTAGCCTAAGATGAAGGAGGGAAGGGGAGGGAGAAGGAAAGGGAGGGTATGGGAGGGAAAGTAGGAGATAGTAGGGGGACCACACCTATGGAGCACATTGCAAGTACAAGTTGGATCTATCATGTGTAGAACACGAATGTCCTAATGTTATAATTGGGTAAATGAGGTGAAAGCTATGCTGATTAGTACGATATAAGCACTCCAATTTGTACAAAGAATCAACACACTGAAATTGGCATAAATGTATTTATGATCTATGTACAAAAGACTTAATAAAAAATATATGTTAAAAAAAAAAGATTGTTGGGAAGATCTAAGTTCAAACGTAGACTGAGAGGAAAACCATATGGGAGGGGGCATGGAAGATTTAACAAGTGGGAGAGAGTTGACAGAGAAGGCTGCTGAAAGAGGCGGAGGGGAAGGGAGTCATCCATCAAGTTTGGAGAAGGCGCCTTCCTGACTGATAGGAAAAATGTTTAGTCGATCAGTTATCATGACCTAAAACTTTTACAGAAAACTGGTAGGTATGAATAGTTAGTGACTTTACTTTTTCAAGTTTTGGGTTCTTTTCCTCAGACGTTCCTTAAGACAGTCATCTTACATTAAAAAGTGGCTTGTTTTAGAGTCAATTAAATCTGGTTTCATTTAACACCTTCAAGATGAAGCAAGTGTGATTTTCTTCCACAACGCAGCTGCCTTTCCCCTTCTACGAGCTTTGTGTTTTCTGATTTTTCCAGTAATCAATGCTCATTGTTAAAAAGAAAAGATGGAAAACATGGAAAAGTGAAAGAATGTTAAAATGTACCTGTAATTCCACTCCCCAGAAATAACTGCTATACTGTAGTGAGTGACAAAGTGCACAAATTCTAGAAGCTTCTACCGGGCTTCAAATCAAGCACTGTCCTTCTCCCCGAGGGATGTTGGCACATGATGTCAACTCATCTGTGCGTGGGGGATACTGGTGATAGCCCTGCCTCCACGCTTCCCTGGGGATTAAATTACGTAACATCTCTAGACAAACAGCCCTGGACTTGGCATGTGGGGAGTACTCAGGGGCGCCTGCTTTTATGATAATGCCATTTTGTCCCAGGCTCTTCCTTATAGGAGTTCTTTGCCGTGTGAAAATAGGATTGCTTTGCAGGAACAGTTTTGTGTCCTGTTTAGTTTTCACCTACTGTTAACTTGTGAACATTTTCCCGTAATGCTACATTTCTAAAGGGAACACGGACATGATCTGCCCTCGGAAGCCACAGCTCTGCACGCAGTTACCTCGCTCCCCAAACCTTCCATCTACATTTTGCTCTCCAAAGCTTCAGTCACCCATGGCCAACTTTGGTCAAAATATTCAATGGAAAATTCCAGAAAGAAATGATCCCCAAGTTTTAAACGGAGCACCGTTCTATGATGAAATCTTGCACCATCCTGCCCCTCTTTGTCCAGCTTCCCAGCTGATCTTCAGATCAGCTCTTGCAGGATGGCAGTGTTTGTGTTCAATCACCCTAATTTTACCTAACAGATGGCTCTCTGGGCCAAGAGAAGTGATGCCAGCATATTATTATAACTGTCGTATGGTATTATCAGTGGTTGTTAACCTCTAACCGTGTCTCATTCATAAGGTAACTCCATTGTAGGTATGTACGTACAGAACGGACCATCCTATATATAGGGGCAGACACTATTTGAGGTTTTAGGAAGTTTTACTGGGGGTCTGCTGGATGAGGAGGGTCCGCTGCATATTTTCATTACTCAAGAACTCAGCCTAATGATAATCATACCAGAAGCTCACACCGCAGAGACTCGGCTCAGGGCAGCAGCCTGTATTTATTCCTTCCTACAAAAACAAATCAGAAGCAAGAAACAAAGCATCCAGACCTGTGCTAGGACGTCAGGGCAGAACCAGACCAACGAGTGCGCAGGGGTCAGTTCCTCACTCAGCCTTGCTGCTTCTCTGGAGATTGAGTCATATTTGTACAGAAATACGCGAGTTTCTTACGGTGCTCAGTAGATCTGGCTGCACAAGTTTTGGGAAGAGGCATCAAGATGAGAAACGTGGCCCCTACACCATTCAAGCCCTCAGAGCCCTCATTTCATGGCTCACGATTGTATTTTCCCAGCTTCTGCTGCTGGTGGCCTGTGTGCACAACCCGGGTCCCTGACAAAGCTCCTCCAGATGACAGGGTTGGGTCCAAAACCCCAAATCAAATCCTTCCAGGGTGCCCATGTTCAAGGCCGGGGCTTCACACAATTCTGGCTCCCTTGTTACACTTGTAACTTGTGACTCTTTACATCCCATTTTACAGAAGGTAAGACTGAGACTCAGGACAACAAAGTGGTTTTCCAAGTTCATGTAGGAGGTAACATGTAGGAGGAAGAAACGGCAGGTCGTCTTTAGAAGCTATTGGAATTTTCTTCTAATAAAAGACATTGACTTTCATTCTTTTAGCCATGGACACAATTTTCTTTCTTAGACAGGCTTCATTTTTCAAATGTCACAGGATCTTAATGAAGCATACATCATATTCAATTGTGTGAGGTAAGGCAGTCATTCAACGTGATTTTAATAATTCTTCTCTTAAATGCTGTTTGATGGGAGATTCATTGTACTCCTACCCCACGTCTCTGAAGAATGAAGTACAAAGGAACTGCTGTCCCACAACACAGCAGGGTGGGGACGTTTCCCTCTGGCTCAGCATTGCAGAGGAACTGCAATATTAGCTGCAGGACTTTTGCATAAAGCTAACAACCCTCCAAGTCTGGGGCTGCAGTTTCCTTTTTAATTAAAAACACACTGTAATACCAGAAGTGGCACCCGATGACAAGCTTATTTGCCAACGTGGAGCCAGTGCCCTGCCGGGGCCTACTTTGTTTTAGATTTCTAGCGTATTAAAAGCTCTACAGAGAAACTGTGTTCCATATGTGGAGAGACTCAGCCTTCCAGAAACTCACAATGAGAGTGGGAGGAGGGGGCTGGTGAGTAGTCAATGCTACGCAGAGAAGAACATTATTAGTAAACATAAGCGGTGTGTACAAAGAATAATCCTGGATTTTCCAGGCTCACCTGTTCTTGGTTTGAAATTGGTAAAGGCAAGTGAAAAATATCCAGGTGGTTTAAACCTTCCAAATGCACCTCTAAGGTTCCTTGAACCTGGGCCAGCCAGATGCGTAGGAGTGCTTAAATGCTGAATAAGTATTAATCTCATTACTAGCTGAACACACACACACAAAATAGTGGGTGTGTGGCAATGTATTTTTCTTAGCAGCACAGAAAATTATTAATCGACCAGAAGATTCAGCAAGGAGTTTTAAGATTCAAGTGAATTTGTCTTAAATTTTCTAGCAGCATGAAGATTTTGCAGAACAGCACAAGGTTGAATGAGAAAACAAAACAAGTGGACTACTCCCAAGTGCTGGCCCTCGGCAAAGTTTTGGGAGCGGCAGAAAAGGGCAGATTTTGAGCATTTTTGAAAACGAAGATTCACAATGTGTTCCACATTTGTTCTGATCCTCCACGCCGGGCACTTCCTCAAGGCCTGAGAACGGGGTGTCTGCTTGTCTAGAACATTCTTGCTGAGTAACTGGTTTAGAAAGGTGCGAAAGGAATCAGCAGGCTCCGAACCAAGGATGTCCCAAACAGTTCGTGAAGAACAGGATCGGCCCTCTTGCTAGTCGATGGCGCTGACGCCAAACAGATGTCTGTGGGAAGGCTCAGTCAGCCTTGCAGCTGAAAGACTAGACAAACAGACTGATACCTTGGAGAGGCTACACTGCTCCCGTGTCTGTGTTAATGAATCTCACCCCTTCTTTTGGCTTAGCCCTTTAGCATAAGCAGAGTCCAAAGAAAGAGGAGGAGGAAGTATGAACTCTCCTTTCCTTGGGGAAATCAGTGTCTCAATATTTAGAATACAGCTGGGAATTAGAAATCCCTGGTGTCATTTCTGTCAGCAGTATTAATTCGTGGGTTGAGCAAGTTGCTAGTCTTTTTGCATCTTCAGTCTTCCATTTGATTTATTTCTTGTGTCATAGTAAATCCTTGGCCTGTAAATGTGTGTGTTCTGTCTCTCTCTGTTTCTTTCTGTAAGTAAGCCTGTGGTCCCCAAATCCTGGGTGGTGGACTGACACTGGTCCATGGCCTGTAGGAACTGGGGCGCTCAGCAGGAGGTGGACAGGGGGCGGAGTTTCCTCTGTCCTCACGGCCACTCCCCATTGCTCGCATCACCGCCTGAGCTCCTCCCCCTGTCACAGCAGCACAGCATTAGATTCTCATAGGAGGGCAGATCCTGCTGTGAACGGTGCATGGGAGGGACCTAGGTTGCATCCTCCCAAGGAGAATACCTGGGGATCTGAGATGAAGATGTAATGCTCCTGAATCATCCCTAAACCATCCCTCCCTCTGCTCCCATCCCATGACCCAACCCCCATCGGTGGGAAAATTATCTTCCATGAAACCAGTCCCTAGTGCCAAAAAGGTTGGGGACCACTACTGTAAACTGCTTGGAAAGTTGATACGTGTGATATCTGTGAATACACCCTTTTCCCTTCATTTGCACTACTTTTCCTATTGGGAAACCGTTCCTGTCCAGTAGCCTGTATAGACCCTGTCTGTGCTTCACCAATCCTGCTCTAAGCACTGTTCCTTCCTCCTCGGAAATCCAAGTCTCACTGCCTCAACTTCTCACCCGGCCTCTACGCGCTACTTCCAAGCACGGCTGGCTTTCTTTTTCCAGCTTACATGATTTATTTACTCAGCTACTGTGAAGGTTGTAACAAACACTGAATCCTCGTTTTCCTGTTTCTCTCTGGGCATCAGTGTGCTTGATTTATTCCTTCCTACAAAAACAAATCAGAAGCAAGAAACAAAGCATCCAGACCTGTGCTGGGCATCAGTGTGATGAGTATATAACTCAAATGCTGGATAATTGGAATGTAAAACGATCGCGTGAACAACAGCAGCGGCCACCTCTTATGGAATAATTACCGTCTACCAGAATGACGCTAAGAGCTTCATATACAATATCTCATTCATTACAACACAAATTTGAGAAGGTCTTATTATCCCCAGGGGAGGAGACTGAAAGTAAGTAACAAGATAATGATCATTCAAAATTGAGATTCAGCCCCACGGTGGAAACAGGAAGCTGATAGATCCCACAGAAACAGTCTGTGGCCAGCAGACTGCTCCTGGTGAGGTCACATTGCCTAGGGACCTCTGAATTCTGAAGTCAAACCGACTGGGTTTGAATCCTGGTTCTGCAACTCACTAGCTGTGTGACCTTGGGCAAGGGATTTAAGGCTCCCTGTGACTCAGTTCCTCATGGGTAACATTGGACACTAAGGTGCTTCTCTCCTGTGTCGCCTTGAGGATTAAATATATGGAGTATGCATGTATCACATTAAATAAACATCAGCTGTTATCAAAAAACATGACCATAGGCCGGGTGCAGTGGTTCATGCCTGCAATCCTAGCAGCCTGGAAGGCTGAGGCAGGAGGATTGCCTGAGCTCAGGAGTTCAAGAGTAAGACCCTGTCTCTACTAAAAAAAATAGAAAACCGTAGGTGGGTGTTGTGGCAGGCACCTGTAGTCCTAGCTACTTGGGAGACTGAGGCAAGAGGATCATTTGAGACCAAGAGTTTGACGTTGCTGCGAGCTATGATGCCAGGACATTCTACCCAGGGTGACGGAGTGACACTCTGACTCAAAGAACCTACAACATAGAGCACGTAGGTTAATACGATGGTACATCATTGGTGGTCTCTAGTTACTCAACACGGCAATGTGGGGGGCTCAGTTGCTCAGTTCTGGCCTCTGTGTGACCATGGGCTGCGTGGCAAAGCCTCCATTTTCTTATCCATAAAATGGGGGTAATTAATCAGAGCAGCTGCCTTGTAGGATGGCGGGGGAGAATTAACATATATGAAAAGCTCCTGGAACAGAACGGGATAAACACTGTTTATTTATTTTACTTTTAATAATTTTAGCCACTCTAGAGTAGCATTGTTTCTTTTGGTGGTTGAGATGTAGCCTTTGTAAAAGAGCCAGGGTGACATTGGAGGGAGGGAGTTTTCCCCAGTGCCTTTACTCTATGAAATGGCCTAAGTGTGGGGATTTTACTGGGCAGTGCGGGCTGAAATTCTCAGCCCTGAGCATTGGCAGCATGAGAATCCCTTGTCAGTAAAAATCCATCCTCCCTGCAGCAATGGTAATCAGACAGTGCCCAGCCACATTCAAAAGCCGGGATGTTCTCCTTTTTGAAGATTTGAAATCATCAGGAGATGGGCTTAGCATCCATCATAGACCGTGCAGGGGATAGCACCGTAGACGATGGCCAAGTCACATCCTGACAACTAAGCTTGTTTTTTGTTTTTGTTCTTGTTTTTTGTTTTGTGGGTTTACTCACTTCATGAGCTTGGGCGGCAGACCAAATATAACACAGTTGTTAAAACGATAACACACCAACCTCACCCATGTCCCAGATTTCTGCCCCTGAGCACAGTCAGCACTGTCACCGTCACTGCTGGATCACAGCCCTTCAACAAATGGTCGCTTGCCATTTGTACCCCCAGGGTTAAGTATGAACAACACTTCTCTGCTCACACCATCCTTGGGCAGTGTCCTATGCTCTTGACTTGGCCAGGGGAGAACGCGAATTTCAGGTTCTTTGGCCCCAGACCAGGAGATGATGTGGAAAAGCCAAGTTGGCTGTGCTAGAACAGGCAAATCTGAAAATGCTCGCCGTGGGCAGCACAACTATAGCCGCTCAGTGGAGGAGAGACAGCCCCGCCTTTGGATCTGAGCTCTGAAGAAGAGAGAACAGAAGGCTCCTTAGATTTCTAGGAACTGCTCACTCTGTGCCCTTCACTCTGTGATGAGTCCCCAAAAGGCGCCAGCAATCCCCGCCTGGAATCCTGGGAACAGCTCGTTTCTTTCCTGACAAACTGTCTGTCAAAAGCCTTCCTGGGATTTCCTCTGCAAACCGAAAGGAAGCTCCTGATAGTCATGACACTGTCATAATAATCCTAGACTTATTTTGGAAATGGATGCTTTTCTCTTTTGAGAAGTTAAAGAATATTGTTTTGTGTCTCTACTAATCCTTTCTACCATGAGATGACACGAAGTGATCAGTTTCTTGAAACCTGATTCTGTAGCAAGGGATTAAATTGTAACAGTGGTTTCTCCTTGATTGCACATGTACTATTCATCAGGCCTGGCTTAAGGACTTCCTCAATATTCAATGTCCTTTCCAGCCAAAGGATAATGCCATGTGATAGATAGTGTATTTACAGTTTGTGGATAGGAGATAGGCTCCTAAGGTAAATGATCTGTCCTCAGACTCACCCTCTTGGAGTTGGGACTTATACCTGTGTCGCTGACTCCAGGGCACATGTCCTTAACCCCGTGCTAAACTGACCCTCTGGAACAGACTGTCCACCCACCTGCACTGAGATTAAACAGAAGGAATGAGTGCCATTTCTTGGCCTGATCTGTAAAAATCTCTCAGGGGCTCTTCTTTCCTCTGTCTTCCTTTGCTGACTCAATGAAGAGGCTACTCAGATCCCAAAGGGGAGGGGCAGAGTCATGGAATTGCAAGATGACTCTGAACCATCCCACAGAAGCCGTCCACCAACCCCAGCAGGCTGTATGTGAGCATGAAATAAATTTGTATGATGTTGAGTCACTGACATGTCCACATTATCCACCATAGAAGCTAAATTGACTTCCACTGATGTACCCTTTGATGAAAACGGATTGACGGTGCATAGTTAAAAAGTTATTGTTAGTGTAAGTTCCCAACTGCGTGTTCTCTCTCCATCTGTAGGGTCTGTGTCTACAACCAGAAAACTCTCTTCTCATTTACAAAGATGAGAAAAAGACTCCCTGTATCCTGTTTCCATCCTTCAAAGGGAGTTAGCATGACATGAAACTAATCAGATTGCACAATAATCATTCATTAGAAGCCCATCTGGCATGGCAATGATCTCATACCCTTGAGAATGAAGAAAATTCCCATCTAAGGCTGGCTGGTGAGGCTTCCAAAACAGACTTAGCTGGCTTTCGAAAGGTCCAGTTGTGGGTGACAACAATACTTTGAAGAGAGTGTCCAGTGGCCAGGTAGTGTGGGCCACTTTATTGTAAATGATCTAAAACACGTCACGTGTATTAAATATGGCCCTGTGACTGTTCAGAGATTTGTCCTCCTGTCTGCTACCGAAACTTTGGTTTGGCACCTAACATTACTCCTGTGTGTCTGCCTCCCACAGCCTCTGTCCAGTTAACTCCCGCACTTAGCTTAAAGATCTCTGCTCAAATACCGCTCAATCAAGAACTTTCCCTGACATCTCAGGAAAGATGAAGGTCCCTCTTAGACTATCAGGCACCACTTCCTCAAAGCATTGACCTGCAATTTCAACTTTACATGAACTTGTGTAATTATTCCCTGAAGAATGCTGAGTGGATGAGGGACTGCAAGATCTTCACCTCTTCAGAACATGGAATCCTTTCTGTTTTTGTTCACCATCCTACCTCCAGAACATAGGGCTATACCTGGCATACAGTAGGTGCTCATTAATAACTTGTGAAGCGAATGAACAAACACATGAGTGAATGAATGAATGGAAAAGTGAACGAATCTTCATTTAATTAACAGAGAAGCCAAGGCAGAGGAAGCTAAATATTCCATACCCAGATCCACTCGGATGGCGAGAAATACAACTTAGGATACTTGGCTTCTGAAGCTGCTGCCAGCCAAAGTTTCAAATGCCATTGTTGACAGAGACCACTTCACATACACTTTCACTTCTGTAGCCGACCATCACCCAGAACAAACGTCCTGGTGAAGCCGCTGAGATTCTTCCCTAGAGGACAACTGCCACTAACTTCTCTGAGCCTCAATGAGATACCCTTATTTATAAAATGAAGTTGAGGCTCAGGGCCCATAGCTCAGTGGTTAGGGTGCCGGCCACATACACCGAGGCGGGAGGGTTTGAATCTGGCCTGGGCCTGCTAAACAACAATGACAATTGCAAAAAAAAAAATAGCCGAGTGTTGGGGTGGCACCTGTAGTCCCAGCTACTGGGAGGCTGAGGCAAGAGAATGGCTTAAGCCCAGGAGTTTGAGGTTGCTGTGATCTGTGACGTCACGGCACTCTAAAGGCGACAAACTGAGGCTCTGTCTCAAAAGTAAAAAAAAATGAAGACGATAAAACGTACCTTCCTGGGTGTGGAGAATCAAAAATAAGAAAATGTGGATATACTCTGTACATTTCCAAAAGATATACATATGTAGTTTTCTTGGTGTGAACACTTGCTTCTCAAATAATGGAATTTTGAAAAGATATTCATTGCTGAAGAATAGAAAATTTGGGAGCTGTTAAGTACACAGACTCCCCAATTAGTTAAACAATCATGTTTTCAAGGTGATGGCAGAATGGTTAGATGCCCCATCCTCTCTGTGAGCTCCACCGTAACAGAACCTCCAAAACACACGATTTATCTCAAAAACTGGCTAGTCCCCTTCCAGTGGATTAGTTTCTCGGAGCTCCACCTAAGCAGACCTTGAGAAACTCACTGTTCAAAGGCAGTTGGATATTGATCAAAAGCTCAGACTTTGAGTTGATTCCCACAATGCTTTGGCAGCAGGTGAGCACATCTCGGGGGTGGGAGGGGAGGAAGACCCCAAACAAGGTGTGGCTGATACAGTAACTGGCAGCTCATTTGAAACCTCTGAGTATCACTTTCTCCCTTGGAACAAAGAAAAGAGCTTTCAAGTTGAAGGGAACCATCCCCAAGGTCAGGACTCAAAAATGCTTTATGAGCAAAGTAAAATCTGAACTATTACATTGTTTTGCAAATACTGTTCACATCAGGGAAAAGCAACATGAAAATTCAAGAAAGGAGAGTTTTGCTTTCAGGCCTGTTGGAAGGATATGATTCTGTATCCATGTAAGAAAGTGCTGTTCAAAAGACAGCGTATGAAGTTCAAGCACACTGGTACACCAATACATCATCCTTTATGGACAGGCACCAACAGCCTTAATGAATGGCAGAGAAAGTTAAAACAAATGTGCAGACTTAACAAAGAAATCTAATAAATTTGCTAATTGTTCTTTCTTGGTACAAGTCTCCCCCCCCCCCCCAACCATAACACATGGTGCAGCTCATCGGAGAAAAGCCTAACTCCACACCATCTGTAGGCATTAAAGAATACAAAGGACATCGCCCTTTAAAACATACATCGCTGTAACGAAATGATGAAAGGCAACAGCAAAAATAGCAAATTGAGAATCAAAGCCCAGCTTTCCACATGTGGAAACATTTGTTTGTTTGAATCATAGTATAATCCATCAGTCCCAGATTGGTTGTTAGTTGTTTCAGAAGATTAAAAAATGAATCACTGAAAACCCAGTCTCATTTTTTTTTAGAGGAATCGCTCATCAATGGGAGAATTGACCACCGATACCAGGCCCCGGAATCACTCAGGGAGTTGATAAGGTTGCATTTTCCAAATAATTCATATTTCTAAAACCTTCTTGGTTTTGGAAGCATGTTTTGTACAAAGAAGAAAACATGTAAACAGTTCTCTGTGACTGTAGACCCTATTCCAGGTTGACAGGTGATCCTGAATATCAGTCAATTGTTTGTTTTACAATGTGGGGGAGATTCTGTTAGAGCATGAGGTTAGAACTGGTATATAGATTTTTTTTTTAAAAGTGCTCTCCTTAAATTCCTAACATCTGCATGGTCACTGTAGCCACTGGTCCCTATTTCCTTCTAGAACCAGCAGTGACAGGAGAGCCACTGATGATCTTACAACCATGTGACATTCAAATACCCACACTTGGAGGAAGCTGGTGACGTGCCCTGTGACCTCTGATACAGCTTATGTCCCCACCGCAGGGAGAGAAGAGGACACAGCTATGTGTGCTTTGTAAAATAAAAAAATAAGAAACAAAGTTCACAACTCTTATGAAGTATAAAGTTTCTACAAATAGACCAAAAGAAAAAAACTCCCCAAAAGAACCAAATGCAACCTTCCCCCCCCCCCACTCTCCCCTCCCCTCAACAAACTAATGATACCCAACTTGAGAAATCTAAAACAGGCTTACATGTGCCATACATATGTGTTCAACATCTTTGGGGCCAGAAGCAATTTATGGGAGACCGATAACTTAGATCGTTCATCTTATTTATTTTATTTTTCCTCTGGTTTGTACCACACAGCCAGGAGTGATGTGGGCTGGGAGAGAAGTAGAGAACTCATTGTGAAAGCTTGAACTTCAAGGTTGCTTATTACCTGAGGTCTCTGTCAAGTCTCTGGGATGGCTCCTAGCAATGTGTTCACATGGCCACCTTTGCAAGACTTAAGGTATTTTAATTGTTACCAGTTATGGTTAATGTCTTCTTTTACTTGAACTTCCTTCTGTTAAACTTCCCTTCTCGGTCAGGTACTAGCAATAGAATGACCTTGGACTTTTTATTTATTTCTTTTTTGAAAAACATTTTTTTTTAAATAAAAATTGAAGTTGAGTTGGGATATGTTTGGTTTGAGAGAGAGAGAATATATTTATGAGGTTCAAAAACATTTCCATCTAGAGCAGCGGTTCTCAACCTGTGGGTCGTGACCCACAGGAACTATATTAAAGGGTCACGGCATTAGGAAGATTGAAAACCACTGATCTAGAGTGAAGTTACTGTGAGCTGTACCAGTCAGTGTAAGAATGGCTCCCAGAAATAGCCTTCACCCCTAAATGTTGCTCATGAAAAACTGGAGATTTTATCAAGATATAACCTATTGCTGGGCACTGTGGCTCCCGCTTGTAATCTTAGCACTTTGGGAGGCCATGGCAGGTGGATAGCCTGAGCAAGAGTGAGACCCATTCTCTACTAAAAATAGAAAAAGCAAGCAAAGAACAACGCTGACATAGTCTAGTACAGTCAATTCTATTTTCCTTAATAATTTGCCCACTGTGGCAGGTGCCTGTAGTCCCAACTACTCAGGAGGCTGAGGCAGGAGGATCAATTGAGCTTAGGAGTTTGAGGTTGCTACGAGCTGTGATAATGCCATTGCACTCCAGCCTGTGTGACAGAATGAGACTGTGTCTCAAAAAAACAAGACAACAAAAACTGGAGAGAAATCTTCCCAAATTCTATAATAATTCTAAAAATCTTAACAGTATTTCCAGTGGTAAGGTGTAAATCTGAAGGAAACCTCAGTAATGCAAGGACAAACTTCGATCAGACATGCTGGAGAAAAGACAGGCTTATCTTTCCCCAAAATATGTAGGATAAAAAGGATACTAGGGATGGAGCAGGCAGTTAATTATCAAACCTATGTTATTTTTCTAGATTCTGTGATGTTTCCAATATTTACCAGCTTTCTTACATTTGTAACTTGTGATTTTCCTTTCACATCTAGGTTTGCATAATATTTAATTATTTTCCCTTTAAAGCCCTCCCCCTCCCAATTGTGGAAGTTTCAGGCCCTACTATTAACCCTTGTTAGGGAGAAAATGTGATAAAGGGACACTTCAGATGAATGAAAGTTTATGTTGAAAAGAGACTGGGGCTGCCCACAGAGGGGTGGCTCAGGCACAGCCACGGTTTGGGGAGCAAGAAAAAAATCTGGGAGGGAGGAAGGTCTTCCTCCAGGTTTGCTTGGAGTGAAGCGCACTGTTAACGCTGAGTAACAAATAGACCTTCCTACCGCTTCGGAGCATGGTCTGAGTGAACTTGTCCATTCCGTGATAAGAAAAGCCACTAACATGTTACTGAGTGCTTCATATGTGCCAAGCAATGGGCTTCCTGTGAATGATCTGAGTTAAACCCATGATCATCTTTTCAGGTCATTGCTAGGACTCTCATTTGTTAGGTGCTACATAACGTTTGTACTCTATGACTGCTTCCTACCGATGTCAAGAATCATGTTTTATGAATACAGATTGCAGGCCAGGTGCAGTGGCTCACACCTTTAATCCTAACACTCTGGGAGGCTGAGGTAGGTGGATTTGCCTGAGCTCAGGAGTTCAAGATCGGCCTGAGCAACAGCTAGACCCCATCTCTAAAAATAGGCAGATGTTGTGGCAGGTGCCTGTAGTCTCACCTAGTCAGGAAGCTGAGACAAGAGGATAGCTTGAGCCCAAGAGTTTGAGGTTGCTATCAGCTGTGATGCCACAGCACTCTACTAAGGGTGACAAGGTGACACACTGTCTCAAAAAAAAAAAAAAAAAAAAAGAACACAGATTGTCAGACCTGAAATTCTTATTTGTTTCTATGGAGTGGCTTATGACACTGTAAGCGCACACACACACACACACGGTGCCCCTCCCCCCCAAAAAATATATATAATATATACATATACACACATTTTAAAAAAGGAAAACTATATTAAATTTTTAATGCTCAATATACACTGATAACAAAAGATGAATACAAGTTACGCTGAGGCACCTCTTGTAATTGCAGAAGTCAAAGATGACTTGAATATTACAAATTTAATGCATATTTTTCCTTTCTTAAAATGTGTGTACACTTTTTGTCACCCTTTGTATGTATATATACATATACATCCACACACAGTAGAACCTTTGTGAGTTGACCACCCAAGGCACTGTAACAAACCAGTCAACAGACAGAGGTGGTCAACATAAGGAACAAGGCCTCCTGCCCTGATACGCACATGTCCAATCTATGCAAATTAGGTCAACTTGAGGTGATGAGTGCAGGAAGGCGGTCAGCTATGGAGGTCCTACTATATACACACATGTATTTTTAAGTGGCCCTGCATTGGTTCTGATGCTACCTATTTGGGCTTTTGTAAGCATCCATATACTACTTGATAGTTGAATGAGACCCTTCAGCCGGTGGCTCTAGCTGGTCTACACACTAGGATCAGTGAGAAAGTTTGAGAACATCCCAGCACTCAAGCCCAGGATCAATCACATCAGAATCTCTGGGACTTGAGGCCTGGACGTGGTGGGAATTTTTCAATGATCCCCAGATGAATTCATCCAGAGATAGACAGCCATCCCCTTAGCCAGTGGAAAAACTATAAACCACAAAAGCATTGCTTCCACAAAGTAAGTAAACCATGTCCATCAATCACCATATCACTAACGAAAAAAGGCCTGCTCAGATTTTTCCCAAGAGGGCAAAACCGTAAGAATACGGTGTATTAAAAAACATTTGACATCTGTATATTTTTCAGTATTTGCAACACATCTTCACATATTTCCCTTATTTAATCCCTACAAAGCTACGATGCTGTTACCTCCACTTCATAAGTGAGAAAGCAAGGAAAGGCCAGGAGAGACGAAAAGATTCTTTTTGGTAAAGTGTCCCTGGAGCCCAGTTACCTACTCTCTGCACTTTTCTCATAGCTTCTATTTGTTGAAATGCAGTTATTTGTGATCTTGACTCGTCCCCAGGAGGCCACGAGCAGTTGGAGATAAGCCAGAATGTTATTAGAGGTACCTTTAGGCCAGCCCTGCTTGCCAGGAGAAATGAGGGCTGGGCGCAGGTAACTGCTCCCCACGAGCCAAGTCTTGTCTGGAACCCATTAAGACCACCCCGGCCAGCGCAGCTGTTTTCTGCTTTTGGTTTCCCCACCTACCTCCAGTCCCTCTGGCCGGCTCTGCAGGCTGCTAATGGGCCCGATTGTTAATGAAGCCTCCCAGGTTGGTGAACCAGCTTGGACTTACTATCCTGACTCTCAGTGACTATTTTCAGACGCACCTGCGGGAATTACCTGTGGGTTGCAAGGATTAGAGGTATTTCTGCCCCCATGGGCTGACTGGCTTGGCTGGACCAGTGCCTAACTGTGGACAGGCCTGAGGAGTGATTAGCCTTTGATTGTCCCCAACAGAGCCAGGCACTCTGTGGCTGCTACAGAATGGAACTGAGTTGTGGTTGGGCAGATGCACATTTTTTTTCCAGGCCTTGTGGCTAATCAATGTTCTCTGTAGTTATCCTCACAATGTTAAAAAAAGTCCAGATAATAACAACAACAACAAAAACCCTTGACGTTGGACTAGCCCACTCTGCTAACTTGATTCACAAGCCCAGCTTCAATATAGCTTGATGAGATGTAAGAAAAAAACCAAAAGGGGGATGAAAAGAAAATAGAGGGAGGAAGCCAGGGCCCCAAGACTTGTTCCTAATTGCTGGGAAGGCGGAATTATCTCGACTGAGTAATTAGCCCCAAATACCAAGCTGGGGGACATTTGACTTTAACCCAAAGTTTCAGTAAAGCTTCACATGCACAGACCAACCACATTATGGCTTGAATCCCCAGCTGGGGAACTTCTCCTCTCCCCTCCACAAGAGTTCTTTCATATTCACAACTTGTCACGAGAAAGCTGTGTACATTTGGTGGATGATTGGCAAATTCGGGAGGATTCCTCTCAAGTTCCTTTTATATATGATGTATGACAGACACGCTTCTGTTCATAGTGAAACTTTAGGTACTAAAGTTTTTGTGTCCTTCAAGCACAAAAAATATGGAAAAATCTCATCTCTAGAAGCCTTGTGAAGGCAGATGAAGAGCAGATACAGAGACCCCAGGGGCTGTGCCTGCCTGAGAAACTGACTACACCCCTGGGCAGGTCTCCACTGCAAGGAGCTCTCCTTCCATCTGCATCCAGACCGTCCAGATGGAGGGATGCAGAACACGTGGCTGCGGGGTCCAGAGGTGTTGAGCCACTGTGGTTCATTAAGGGACTGTACGTCACCAAATCATGACCAAAAATACAAAGACCACTTGGTTCCAAAGAGCGTGGTGAGCCAGCTACAAAGAGAAGGCCAAAGCCACTCAACTTGACTTCATGAAATAAACTAGGTTACAAAAAACAGTCAGTTGAGGAAAAACGAGTGCTTCCCCCTTCCAGAGCCAGGGAAGGAAGTTTTCCCCACTTGCTACTTGGCCTCCTGCCTACCGTGCCCCATCAGCCTGGCTCTGGGCTAGGCTGGGCTGGGGCTGTCAGAGCTGCAGGCTCTGTGGCCAGAAGGGACAGGACTGATGCCACCAATCTGGGCTCCTGGTCATAGGGACAGATGCTCTCGTCTCCCTTTGTGAAGTGCTCTGCACTCCCAGCCGTAGCAATGCTGCCCTTCTGTAGAAAACTTCTGTTTTTTTCAGATTTGAGTAGTGATGTGTGTGTCTGAACTGAGAGCTACTATGCCAGGGAGAGGAAGGTGAGGAGGAAAACGAGACTCAGTACTTTTGCTGGGGTCTGTCCCCCCAACTCTCCTTACCAGCTTGTCACACCCCCAGCACACACACACCTACCCACACTTTGAGACATCATCCCTGGTGAGAGGACCATGAACTTGTACAAAGAGCATCCCTTGTCTTTCTAGCCAGAAAAACTTTAGTTTAAATCAGAAAGCTCTGCCATTTCCTTGCTGGGTGACTTTGAACACCCGACATCCCTCTCTGAGTTTTAATAACCTCATCTCAACACAGTGGCATGCACACTCTCTGCCAGGGTGGCTTGGAACACAGAATTAGGGTGTGTCTGTGGCGTGCTTTCCTCAGGGCCTGGCATCTAGAGCAGGATGCCCCAGGCACGCTGACCTGCTCTTTGCTTAATGGAACACATCGCAGACTTCTGAACGCATATGACAACAGTCCCTTCTCCCCACCACTGGCACTGTTTTCCCACACTGCACAGAAATATAAAAGGAGTTTCCGATCCCACCTGGTAGACGGCCCTGGAGATGCACCATGGTTTCAACATCACCTGTGGGACCCGATGGTCCCCCCCTCGGCAGGCCCTCAGTGACAGGCAAGAAAGGTCCCAGCTCCACGGCAGATCCTCAAAGCCAAGCAGCCCGTAGGCCATGCCAGCTCTAGGCCCTGCCACCGCCCCTCTGGTCTCAGGCCCCACACCCAGGGCTGTGTCCTTTTAGTGACACAAAGTTCCAATGTCAGTAAGATTTAAACAGCCCAGGAAAAAAATGCAGTCAAAATAACTCTGTTTCCTTTGGCTCTGCCCGCCTTACCTACCCTTGCCACCACCCTTGCTAATCTTCAGCGACTTTCCCCTCGAGGATTAGTAAAAGGCTCCTGTATCCAAGTGTTTTCTCCAGGTCTCTGGGGACTCCCCAAGGTTAAGGTGAAAATAAACCTCACTGTGAAGATAACAGCACATCCCCAACTCTCGGTGGACTGGCGTACGGGGGCCGAGGCGGCCCTTGGGGCAGGTCAGGACAGAATTCGGGCAGGAGAGCAAACTCAGAGACATCCTGAGCTGTCCTGGTGCCAGGATCCCCTCCAGAGTGAGAAAGCAGAGAGGACTGAGCGGCAGCCTCCACCGCCAACATGCCCAAGACATTCTATGTATTTTCTTAACTCTTTGAAACTTGGAGAACCCTAGACTTTCCACATGGCGACGCAGAGTCCAATTTAGTACCAGCACTGGAGAAATTGCTATTTCTGTGGGCGCTTTGCACAAAGCTAGGCATTTTCTTTGGAGACAACCCAAATTTAGGTTAGGATTAAAACGGCTGTTCAAAACAAAACACAAACCCCCAAACTCTTATCTGATAGATTTAACATTAACATTCAGGATTTTGGAGGAAACGTCAACCTATGCCAGTTTTCCCAGGGGCGACTTATTTCCTACAAAAGCTCTTGCTACTTTACTGTGAGTTGGACGAGCTACAGGTGGAACAGGACCCAAAGACAGACATTCAGTTAAATATGTTGTTACTATTTGAGATTTCAGCTAGGTCACGATTACTGATTATTTTTAACCATATTTCAAAAATGCATCTGTATCCTAATTCAATAGTTATATTTTCATACACCACAGAGATAGATGATAGATGCTAGATAATCAAAAGATGTGCTTCCCAAACTGGAACCTCTCAACTGTACACTTCAGACAAAGGATACATTTAATTCTTTTTCTTTCTTTTTTCTTTTCTTTTTTTTTGAGAATAGACACTCCATTGCCATGGGTAGAATGCTGTAGTGTCACAGCTCACATCAACCATAAACTCTTAGGCTCAAGTGATTCTCTTGCCTCAGCCCCCCTGGTAGCTGGTATTACAGGTGCCTGACACAATGCCTGGCTAGTTTTTCTATTTTTAGTAGAGACAGAGTTTCGCTCTTGCTCAGGCTGGTCTCAAACTCCTGAGCTCAGACAATCCACCTGCCTCGGCCGGCCTCCCAGAGTGCTCGGATTATTGGCATGAGCCCCTGCGTCCTGTCTGTAATCTTAATATCAATTTGGTTGCACAGGCCTGAATGACCACGTAGTTACTGAGGCACATTCACTTTTTGCACATTCTATTTATTTATTATCTGTTTTTTCAACTCTAACCTTAAGAGTCTCAGAAAAGTAGTGAGGCATAATCTACTGAATTACTGGAGTGTTCTGGAGTCAGACATAACCTGAATTTGAATTTGGCTATATCACTTCCTGTGTGATCTTGGACAAATTAAATAATGCCTCTGATTTATTTTTCTGGCCAGATGGAAATACCACCTACCTCAGAGCCAGAGGAAGGAGGGAGGGAAGGGAGAGAGAGGGAAGGAAGAGAGAAAAAGAAACCGAGTAAATTGAAAAGCAAATCATATGGAGAAAATGATGGCTCCATTATTAACATTAGCTAACTGCCTCGGTATTTTCAAAAAAAAACAATCGCGAGATTATCATAGTTATCTGCTGTATGTGTGACCTGAACTAATGCCCTCCAGCCTCTGGGGATTTTTGGCTGTCAATCAGGCTTTTATTCAAAGCATGCAATTATGGAACACATAGGGATGGTTCTAAAGACAATGTTTTACTGTGATTAAATAAAGTGATTTTAAAAATTAAAAAAACTAAAATATGTATTTAGCTTACGGTCTGGGAATCTTTTTAAGTATAAAGGTACTGTAATAAGCTTTGGAAAAACACTCCTGAATATCCAGCAGGACCTTCACACACTGTGCTGAAACCTTTCCCACTTGGGGGGACGAGCGCCGTCCTCCACGGAGGCTTGTTCTGAGTCTGAGCCTGGTGACCCGGAAGCTCAGGTGGCAGGGACTGGCTGAGCCTGGCAAGGCTGGAGGATGCTGTCTGACCTCCCCAGCCCCATCTCTTCAGTTGCCTCTCTGATTCTGCTAGTTCACAGAGTCACAGGGCAGCTGCCCAGATGGCGCGGCTGCCACCGATCGCCATGGCCTTGCTTTTGAAAGGGATTTAGAAACCTCAGAGCACATCAATACAGTTGTGTGCGTCCTGAATGAGTGTACATCGGTGTGTCTGAGTATGCCTGAGTATACATGTGTGTCTGAGGGTCTCTATATGTCATTTTCACGTCTACGTGTGTGTGTCTTGAGTCTCCACGCAGTGTGTGTCTCCTGTGTATCTCTGCGTATGTCTTTGTGAGTCTCTATGCGTGCGTCTCCATTCATGCCTCTACTGTGAGTGTCTGTGTGTCTGCCTGTGCATACGTCTCCTTTGTGCACGTGAGTACAGGTGTGTGTGCCTTCACCTCACAGAGGAAGCGTCCCCACACGGAGAGGCACGGTGGCCTGGCCCGCCACAGAAATGCTGGAGCAGGACACCAGGGCTCCCCCCGCAAACAAATGACCTGGGTTTGTCCTACTGACTCCCACCTCCTTTTAATCCCTTTCTTTCCTCTTTCTTTGAAAATAACAGAAAATAGGAGTTATCTAGGCAGTTCACTGCTTAGATAGTTGATCACTAAGCTTAAAAGTAATGGAACAGGACAGAAGGACGCTACGGCGAGGAACATTGAGAGGCAACAGGAAGATGTAATCAGGCTGATCACTGCCTCTCTTCCTTCTGCTAGGCTTTGTTTGCTGGCTAATACTTCAGGTGAAGGGTTGGCCAGGTTGGCCTGGCTGCCGGGCAAGCCCTGGGGACGCATCCAAAGTAGAAGGGTCTCCACATTTGGGAAGGGCGCTGAGGCTGGGAGACCTGACTCAGAGGCTGATGTGGGAGGCAGGCAGGTGGTGCTGGAGCCAGGAGTTACCACAGAGGGCAGGGAAAAACCTTGCCTGCCTTGTGGGACAATGCAGGCACTGGCCTGTGCTCCGGCCCCCATGCAGCTGGTACCATCTCCCCTAGGCCCTCGTTCACTGCTTTTGTAAAGATAGAGAAATCGTTTTGGGAAAAGCAATAGACGCTGTTGCCTGACTCCGGGAATGTCGTAAGACATCATTACTACCTTGAAAAAGACTTGGAAAAACTGAGTTGAAAGTAATGTGCAGCTGAATTATGAACAAAACATGCAAATACATAACACACAGGAAACAGCACACATGCAGATAAGTATAGAAGAAATATACTCAGCTTGGTGCCTGTAGCTCAGTGGCTAGGGTGCCAGCCACATACACCAGAGCTGGCGGGTTCGAATCCAGCCTGGGCCTGCCAAACAATGACAACTACAATAACAACAAAAAAAGCTGGGTGTCATGGCAGGCGCCTGTAGTCCCACCTACTTGGGAGGCAGAGGCGAGAGAATCGCTTAAGCCCAAGAGTTTGAAGTTGCGGTGAGCTATGATGGCACAGCACTCTACCAAGGATAACAAAGTGAGATTCTATCTCAAAAAACAAACAAAGAAATATACTCAGAAGTGCAGTCTACTGTAACCCCATCTAATCATTCCACGAGTATTTCCTGCTGTCTATTTGAGATCATTCTATCCTAAGAGTGGCTCAAAGTGACTTGCTGCTGAAAATCAAATAGTGTTTGTACAAAGATTGTTTCTGGTTATCTTTTACTGATAGGATCTGGAAGTAAAGACCACTCTCTCTGATATCAAAGTCCAATCCATTTGCAGCCCAATAGCAAGAAACTTGAATGAAGACCTTTGCGTAAGAGCTACTCTCTCGGAAGAAACAAATCACTAGATGCTGAGCAGTGATAGAAAAATAAATAAATCCACCAGAGGGGGGAAGGCAGGGTTGTGCTGAGACATGCCCATCAACCATGCGTCCAGGTTTTGAGGAAAGCAGACTTCTGGGTTTCATGTACTGTTAACCGAAAGCCTTCACGTTTGCATCACATAAGGACTTTTTCAGCTTCAGATTAGCTACTAATCCGTGTTTTAATTCTGCATTCCTCTTCTGCCTTCCAGCACAGGACTCAAACTGAGGTTTAAATTCATTGCCCATTCCTTTCTCTCCATCCACTGAACACTGTTGTTGGGAAATCTCCACGTGTAATCAAAAAGCCTGGTGGGGTCAGAGTTTGAAGCTTTGTTCTTTAAATGAAGGTGGTCTATGACTGTCGATGCCTTTTTAAAAAATTATTATTAAATCATAGCCGTGTACATTAATGCAATCATGTGATACAATGTGGTTTTATATATGCAATTTGAAGTATTTTCATCAAACTGGTTAACATAGCCTTCATGGCATTTTCCTAGTTATTGTGTTAAGACATTTATATTTGTCAAGGCTCTTAATAAAAACCTCAACTCACCTTAGTGAGGTGTGATTTATATGCCACTTACTTCAGCCATTTAACATGCACAATTGTTTTGTGGTCTATTCATAAGATCGGGCAACCTTCCCCACAATCCAATTTTAGGATCTTTTCATCCCCCCCAAAAGAAAGCCCACACCCTTTAGCTGTCACGTTCACTCCCAGTACCGCCTCACCTCCTACTCCAGCCACGGGCAACCCCAAACCTTCTTTCTGTCTCTAGATCTGCCTACTTGGGACATTTCACATTCATGTGGCCTCTGTGTCTGGCTTCTGTCACTTAGAATAAAGTTAAGGTCCATCTATATCATGGCTTATGTCCGTACATTTTTCTTTTCCTTGCTGAATAATATTTTATCATGTGGACAGACCATGCTTTGTCGATCCATTCATCAGTTGGTGGACACAGGTTGTTCTTCTCGGCTATTATGAATAAAGCATCCTGAACATTTGTGTACACGTTTTTTGTGTATATATAGTTTTTGTGTCTCGTGGATACAGGTAACGCTGAAGAGGGGAACTGCTGGGTCAGATGGAAACTCTATGGACGATGAAGTTCGCAAACTCATCCTAGGAAAGGTACAACATACCTCGCTGCTGCATATCACAATGGTCACCAGATGGCCAAGGGGAGTACCTCAAAGGTGACCATAGTGACATTCAGCAGTGAGGTATGTAGCACTTTTTCTAGGATGCCTACATGAACTTAATTGTCCAACTTCATGTGTTGAACCTTTTGAGGAGCTGCCAGGCTGTTTCCAAAGCAGCACCATGGTACGTTCCCTCTAGGGTGTGAGGGTTCTAATTTCCCCATACATTGGTCATACTGTTTGGTATGAACCAATCCTAGTGAGAGTGAAGGGCAGGGTTCCTGTTTTCCTAGTTGGAATCTAAGTCATGGCCTCTGGGTAGGGTGGAGAGAGGGCTGGTTTAGAGGGCTGGACTCCTGTCTCTCTGTTTTAGTCCCAGCACGCTGCAGCACAAGGGCAAGGGGAAACTGAGGCTGGGGTGTGGGAAGAGCCCAACATTTCCCCTCCTTCCCACCCCCTTCTGTTCCCAACACTCTCGTACCCACCATCTATGGCAAAAAATTCCAAACACTCTTGGAAGTTACTATTCATCTGTCACTTCCTAACCCCGGTTCCAATTCTCTGGGAAAAGGATGTTTAGAAACAGCACTGGTCTGGTTAAGTGAGCAGGCAATGTACAAAGCTCAAACCCAAAGAGGTTTTTTTTTTTTTCTTTTAAAATCTAGAGGCATTTCAAGACTTCTCACAACACATTTAATCCCATATTTGGGTCTGGAAAATGTCCTAGCCCTGACAAAGAGTCATCACTGCCTCATCATTTCCCAACCTGAGACCCCAGAAGACCCATTTATATAAATGCCCGGGAACTTACTATGTTCGTTTGGGGGATAGGAGAATCATTTTTTCAAAAAATGCTTAACTGTGGACATAAAAATATTTTGGGTCCCTGGGAAAGTACAAGAGAGGCCAGAGCTGCCCTCTGAAGCACTGCCCAGCGGCAGGCCAAGAAGCTATGTTTAGAAATATTCCCCCCATGCTCTACAAACCATTCCATACTGATCTCACAGCCATGAAAGTGATGTCATCTATCAATTACCCATTCAGAGAGAAACGCCCCCATGCACGCCAGGCCCCCATAGAAATAAAACCAGAGCAGCCTGAACTGAATCAGCCCAGGCCCTGAATTGGAAATTAAAAGCCTCAGCCTGTCTCTTCTGAATCTCTTCTTGTTTGGTTTCCATGGAACTCAGTGGCCAAGGATGATTTTGGAATATACATTTTGCAAATGTGTGTTTATGTGATCATAGCTGTAGGGGAAAAAAAATATTTACCTTGTTTTGTTCAGGGGTTACACACATTCGGTAGGGCCATGGTCTGGAGACTGCCAGCGGTGAAGTTAGAAAAGGGGGTGTCCTAGTCACAAAATCAGAGGACCTGCTGGCTTGCAAAATGGGTTTCCAGAGAGAGGGACAGGTGTACCTAGAGCCACTGACTTTTCACAGAGGAAGAATGAGCTGAGGCAACGGTCACAGGAGAATTGTTTAGGAGATAATTAAATTTTTCCCTCCAAATAGGAACTAAGAAGAGGTTAGGAAATTTGGGTCTAGAAGCTGGGAAGAGGTTTGAAGATAGCTCAGTGAGGAGAAAATTCATGTTTCTTTGAGGCAAGGAAGGCAACTCGATTTTATGAGAGTAAATAGGGATGACACTTAGTTTTTACCTAAAGCTTAAATTCCTTTGAACTTCTGACCCAGTTGGGGGTATGATGTTGTTTATAACAAGATGTTAGAAGGGTTTCATTTTTTTACATGCTATGCATTTCTAGTAAAGAAATGGTCCTCTCATTCAGCAATCTTACTTTTTAAAATTACCATCTTGTTTATAATAGGAGTGCAATGACTACTGAATGAATGAAAATGTGTATTTTCTGGAAAAACACAGGTTGTGGCTTCTTGTGTTGCTCTTGGGTGACCACGTGCCTCCCTAACACTGGCTCCGGCGTGGTGTCAACTCGGACAGGAGCACACTTGCTCTTCCTGGGCTGGCTTCTCAGAGAGCAGGAGACACAGTCCGATGTCCCTTGTCTTACCTGGGCGTGAAAACGTCACCGAACTGCTCTGGTGAGGACGGTGCTTGGTGCCTGGGAGAGGGTGGCAGAGCTAATGTGCTGCTGTAGGTCAGATGCAATTTTGGTTAACTGATGACCTTGAGAAGGCATTTTCTAGGCTACGTTTTTCTCTTCCTTCCCTAGAATGCTTTCCTCAAGGGGTCAAGAAAAGCAGAGATGTAAGAGATGCCTGCTCTTTCGGAGAATACTATCTCTGACCAGGGAGCTGTCCTCTCCCTAGAGCTTGGCCAACAGCAGAACCCTGAGTCCAGAAGTCCGAGAACTCCAGCCAGGCCCTTAGCTGTGCCTGGTGTCAGAAGGAGACTATGTTACAACGTGGCTGGGGCAGAAATCTAGTTTTTTCCCTTCTAAATTCTCTATATTTGCTAGAGAAATCTCAGGCACTGAGAGGAATTACAGGTCGTAGGTTAAAATTTAAAATACAGATTGTTTAATATGTTAACAATAGTCTTTCCAAGAAACAACACCCAAAGAAGCAATGACAGAAACCCCTACTCCCCCCCGAAAAATTACACAAGACAAAAGCCACCAGGAATTATCTCTGCTGGCTGGATCAGTCGGTGAATCAGGTGTTTGTGTTATAAACCCAAAGTGAACCAAAAAGTGAATCCTTTGATCTATACAAAATCAGGCCTATTTTTAGGAAAAGCTTATTAATTTACTTAGTTGCCTAGACTACTGCTGAAGAATTTGAGCCGCGCTTTCTTATTAAGATCTCTTACGGATAAAAATATTTATTTGGAATACTGTTCTCTGGAGCCATTTCCATTAGCCTGACTGTAGGTAGCGTGGTGTGTTCTGAATCCGGGGTTGACCCAGGAAGGTAGATACGGGTTAGGATGGGTCCACAGAGCTTGGAAAACCAAGGACTATCTTGGGTTGAAACAGACCCAAGGTGTGCACAAAGGCCAGCCAGGGTGATCATAAGACTTAGCAGAGAGAGAAAAAGGTTGGTGCCTGTTCCATCTGCCCGTCCCAAGGGATTTTCTATCTTTCTAGTCAGAGTGGGGATCAGGCTCCCAGGAGGGGCCCAGCAGCCTGCAGGTGGAAGAAGAATGTTCCAGGGAAGAGGAGGAGAGGCCAGCCCACGGGCCAGGCTGTACACACATGGGTGACGGAGAATTCCGTCTTTCAACTTCTACGTCCTGTCTTGCCTATTTCTGAAAGAGGCAAAGCGGCCCATATTAGTAAAAGTTTTCCTTAACCCATGACTCCATGTGTCTCTGAAATTTGCAAGAGATCCTTTTCCTCATTTGGAATAAAGCAAAGTTCATCCTTCCCTGAGCCGAGGCAACCCTGAAATTAGAGAACCAGGGAGACCGGAAAGTAACAGACAGAAAGAAATGTACTGCCCTGGAACGGTCTGAGAGGAAAAAACGTTAACTACGCCCTCGCAGGCCACGCAGCATCTGGAAATCTATAAGGAAAACTAGCTTAGCCTTTATTGTTTTCATTCTTCATGAAAAATAGAATGATTTTAAAAAGAAAAAAGAGTCTAAGTGATGGAGTTAGACTTCCACTAGAGAAGAAGGGATTGGATTATTTCCCTCTTAATGCAGAAACAAAAGTGATGATTTAAGATTCCGAGGCCAGGAGATGCTTACAAGCTGAGCGTCAGCATCTCTTAAAAAACCGAGAACAGCGGCCTCTCAGCTGGGACTGGCTTCCAGGTCATCGGCCATCAGTAACACACAGGCCTGAAGTCTTCTGCCTGGGTTTGACCACAGTGAAGTGGCCTGTGGTGCTCTCTCTGAGGCCATACTAGCTCCTTCCCAAAGCCCAGGATGAATTTCAAAGAGTTAAAACCAGAACAGTCCTCATGGACGAGGTTTCTAGAAATCAGGTGTGTGTTCAGAGTCCAGACCCAGCCTGAAGTTCTCCCCTGGGGCCCGGGTGGATAAGTCCTTCCCCCCTTCCCCACTCACCTCTCTTGGTCCCATACACTGCTATATATATTTTATTACTGGAGTAAAATATGTATAACATAAAATTTACCATCTCAACCACTTTTAAGTGTACAGTTCAGCGGCGTTAAGTACATTCACAGCCATCTACCTCCAGAACTTCTACACCTTGCAAAACTAAAACTCTGCTCTCTGCAGCAATACCCCCAACCTGTGCCTCTCCCCCAGCCCCTGGGAACTCCTTTACTTTCTGTCTCTCTGAGTTTAACTACGTGCCTCCCGTGGGTGGAATCAGACGGTATTTTGGGGCCTGTGACTGGATTATTTAACTCAGCATGTGCTCAAGGCGTGATAGCAGGTGGCGGGATTTGCTTCCTTTTTAAGGGTGGACAACATTCCACTGCATGTACCAAGCCAGTTCATTCATTCGTGGATGGACACTTGGGCTGTCTCCACCTTTTGGCTGCAGTGAATAATGTTGCCATGGATACAGATGTACAAATATCTCACCAAGTCCCTGCTTCCGATTTTTGGGGTGATGTATGCAGAAATAGAATTGATGGCTCACGTGGTGATTCTATGTTTGATTATTTAAGAAGCCCCAGGCTGTTGAATACTGACATTTCTCACCCTCTGCTTCTGGCATGTACAGCCCTGGGTCCACTGGCCCCCAAGGCAGGTAGAGACTCTGCTCATAGACAGAGAGCCACCCACATCCCTGCCTGCTTAGCCTAAGGAGTCCTGCTCGGGTGGGCTGGGAGAATCCAGGGAATCCTGAGCTCCCGTGACACCAAGGTTGGCCCAGGTCCCCTTGCCCTCTCCACATCTGACGTGATTCTCACTCCCGGCTGGACCTAGTACCCTGCTCTGATGTCCAGCTCACACATTTGGCACCACAGCTCTTGGCTGGCCCTCCGACTTCCCTCCTACTGGACACTCAGAGCTGGCCACTCTGCTCGTGACCCACTGAGCATGTCCCACTGGTCTGGGGTCGTGTCGGGGTCAAGGGGTTTAGGCAGACTCAGGCTGTGGCCCATTTAAGTCACCCCGCACTTACGTGGGCTTCAGGGAATGGGAATGAGTTGGAATGGGTGTAAGGACCCAGAAAGCCAGGTACAGGGTAGAGTTGGGACCAGAGGGAGAATAGGAGCCTTTCTCTTGTGAAGAAGGGCCCTGATCAGAGCCACATTATCAAGAGTGAAGCAGGGCGTCCCTCTGCAGCCCTGGCAGCTGCTGGCCTCTGTGACAACAGGTCCAGGCTAAGTGCACAAGCCCACTGGTTTGGCAAGGGTTTGGGAAGAAACAACTGTGACCTGGGTACACTAGGGTCCCCAGCACACCCTGAGTCACTGGACACCAGGTTTTGGGAGCTGACAGACTCCATCTACTAGCGCAGATCCATGCCCTGGAACTCGGCCAGCCTTGACCACTGTTGATTTAGGGACTGAGCAGGTGGGCAGCTTTTACATCTGTGCCTGGGATGGCAGGACACTGTCAAATGGCTACAAATAAGCCCCTCCCCACCCCCACTAGCCCCACCAATCACAATGAAGCCACCAGTGGCTTTGGTCAGCTCCATGGTCAAGAACGGCTAAGTTCAGAAGGCAGCTTGGGCTGTGCACAGTGGGCTGCCCGCTCCCTCCTGAGGCAGCAACACTACAGCTGAGTTTGCAACCTCTCCTACCAGGGTTCTCTTTTCCTATGGCCCCAGCTTGTCAGCCCTGGCTGCCCATTATGGTCACCTGGGAAGCTGAACCCCACCCCTAGGTGTTGGTCTAGGGGTGGGGCTGGGTCTTGGTAATTTTGAGCCATATCTTAGGTTTTCTAATGTGTAGCCAAGGATGAGAACCATTGCCACAGACCCGTAGATGCTGAAGTCCCTGTAACTTTTAATTCAGGTTGTTACCAACAGTGTCGGCCAGTGGTTCTCACTTCTCAGCCTGCATCTCAGCCTGGAGGACGTGGTAACACACATCTCTGGGCCTCACCCTGCTTCTGACTCTGCGCATCTATTAATAGGGGAGCCGAGAGTTTGCATTTCTAACAAGCTCCCAAATGAGGCTGATGCTCAGACCACACTTCGAGGGCTACAAGTCTGAGGCTACCACCCTCCTTACGTCTTGGATCAAGAGAAATGGAAGTGAGCTATCTCCATCTCTGTCTTTGCTGTTTATAGCTTCCTTTTTGGAAATAGTTCCAAAAGATCTGCCATTTTACCTCTAAAGTATTCTGGGATGGATGCCCCAGCACAGTTGCCAGCCCAAGAGAGAGGTTAATAAATGATTCTTTCCCCATATGCAGAATGGAAAATCAACACGTAAGAACCTTTCACCCAAGATGGAGACTTGGTATCTTTTATATATACCTGGATGGAGTTGAAGAACATTCTCCTTAGTAAATATCTCAAGAACGGAAAAGCAAGCGTCCCATGTACTCAACACTAATTTGAAACTAGTAGATGAACAGGCCCACAACAGAGGAAAGACATAATTAAATTCAAAAAGCGGGGAAGGGAGGAAGGGAGGAGGGGAGGAAGGGACTCAGTAAGCTCCTACCTAATGGATAGCAAGGTAGGGGTACAGGGCACACCTCCTAGGTGAAGGACTCAAATACAACCCAGAATTTTTCGAGCAAATGCGAACAATGTAACCTAATCACACATACCCTTATATTAATCTGAAATTAAAAATGAAAATAATATTAATATGCTCTGTTAAAGGGCGGCACCTGTGGCTCAGTGAGTAGGGTGCCGACCCCATATACCAAGGGTGGTGGGTTCAAACCCAGACCTGGCCAAACTGCAATAAAAAATAGCCAGGTGGTGTGGCGGGTGCCTGTAGTCCCAGCTACTGGGGAGGCTGAGGCAAGAGAATCACTTAAGTCCAGGAGATGGAGGTTGCTGTGAGCTGTGATGCCATGACACTCTGCCAAGGGCGAGTTTGTCTCTACAAACAAAACAAAACAAAACAAAACAAAAAAAAAACCAAAACAAAACGCTCTGTTAAAAGGAAGAAACTTGGGTGGTGCCTGTGGCTCAAGGAGTAGGGCACTGGCCCCATATACCAGAGGTGGCAGGTTCAAACCCAACCCAGGCCAAAAACTGCAAAAAAATAAAAATAAAAAATAAATAAAAATAAACTTTCACCCCAAATTTCCTTGCCCCTCCCATAAAAACAGAGTAAACAGTTAAAAGGAACATCTTTCTTTAAAGGAATAGATTTTCTTCTTCCTATGAGGGCCCACTTACAGATTTGATAAGCCTGAATATTAGTAACCTACATTTATTTCCAAATTAAAATGGATACTGAACAATGTGATATCTCAGTCCTACCATGCCCCAGGCATTATGCAGCCGGACCGGGACCCTGAATCACTCACTCCTTTGTCCCTGTGGACAGGAGCCCGTGAGATTCAGAGGCTACAATCAGCAGCCAGCAAAGAGCATCCAGACTCTAGTTTTAGAAATGAGTGACTCATCCTTTGGTCACTTACTCATTTCTTGCTCCTCTTTCTTCCCTGACCACAAAGAAACCGCAGGGGACACACCCACTTTTCTTTATCTCAAGGCACAACAGCACCAATGTGGCTGATGTCAGAACCTGACTTCCTGTCATTACAGAGGACATCCTACAATTTAGCAGGGCAAGATTTCTAAGCAAAGCAGAAACTCTAGTGATTTCAGAGTTTCTTCCCACCTACAATTAACTAGGTCACAGCTGTAAAGGAAGAGAAAAAAAAATTTAAATCACTCCAAGGCGGGAGCATTCAATATCATCTGTGGCTGAAAAATACACATTTTAGTTTTGCTTTTTTTTTTTTTTTTTTAAAGAAGGGACTCTCAATCACAAGTTCGTTTGAGATAGGACCGACTGAAAACAAACAAAACAAAATAACCAACACATCTGACCAGGTGGTAGACAAACGCATGCTTGTTTTATTCAATATTTATATAAAATATAGAGGGACAGTGAAATGAACTGCTTCAATATCTAAAGCCTATGGTCTGCCTTCAAGGCCCATGGAAGGCTTCTGTAAGGTTATGCACAACACAGAAAGTGTTCCATTTGGTCCTGCAGGGATTACAATCCTCATTGCTGAATATCACTATGGGTACCTTTAAGGTACCGTATATACTCGAGTATAAGCCGAGTTTTTTCGGCACAAAATTTATGCCGAAAAACCCAAACTCAGCACAAATTTTGCGCCGAAAAAACTGGGCTTATACTCGAGTATATAGGTACATCCCCGCCCCCAGCCGTGGTAAGCTATGTGCGCCAATGTCAGTGCCTAACCCACCCTCCAATGCAATGTTGGAACTCTTTTTTTCTGAAATGGCATCAGAGCTCTCATTGTACACCTTGTGACAATTAAGTTTACAAACTCATCCTAGGAAAAGTGCTTTGAAGGGTGGACTAGGATCCACCTTTCGATCACCTGAGCTCAGAGTTCAAGATGTTGCCATCGGTGCATAGCTTCCCAAGGGGAACTTAATTGTCTGACCTTAGATGGATGGATGGATGGATGGATGGATGGATGGATGGATAGATGGATAGATGGATGGTTAGGTGGATAAGTAAGCTATCCATTTGTCTATCCTTCCGTCTATCTATCCATCCATCAGATGCACAGATATCTGAAACCATGATGAGAAAGAAAAATAATCTCTGTTGCACCTACAGGGGCACTTCAGACACTGGAGCCCACAGTGCCTTCTATGGACTCCAGCACCAGCAACTAATAGGGAACTCCTTAGAAATACAGACTAAATCTGCACTTGACAAGATCCTCCCCCGAGGGGATTCCTTTCTACAACTGAAGTTCAAGAAGCTCTGCTTTGGAGCATAGCCCAGAGCAGTGATTTTTCAATAAATTATATTTTCAATTATGGAAATATTTTCCCAAATGAAATCTGCAGTGGAGACATAATAAGTATCTGGGAAGCAGATCTGGGTGAGGGGGCTGAGACGTCATTCCTAAGTCTCTCCAGCCCCCTTCGGGGCATCGCCTACCCCCACTCCATCTCAGCAGCAGTGGTCTCTGCCTGTGTGGAGGTGGCAGGAATCCCTAGAGCCTTTGAGCCTCTGAATAAGCCCTGGAGTATCATAGGTGTTCAAGCAATTTTAGATGACCATTATCAGTCATTTTAAAGTAAGAATAAATGGAGAAGTAAAGCCAACAAGTTCCAGAGATAGACAGAGGAGGAGAAAGGGAAGGAAACAGGGAGAGAGCTTACTTACAAGGAGAAGAGGTCAGGACAGAGGGACAGAGGAAGGGAATTGACCCAATAGTCAAGGGTGCAAGATATAACTCAGGATACCCCGCTGCTGTGTGAGTTTCAGACAAACACTTAATACTAAGGAATTATTCATCGTTTATTGAAACGCAGAGTTAACTGGGCCCCTTGTATTTTTACTTGCTGAATCTGGCAATGCTACCAGAATCTCCCCCCCCCCAACAAAAAAAAAGACATTTCCTTAGCACCTTTGGGCTCTAAGGGGCTCACTGCAGTTCAGACCCCAGTTAGATGCTCTAACCCCAGTTAGAACTCTTTGGAGAGTTCTCTGTAGTCAAACTGCCTGGGTTCAAATCCTGGACCTGGCACTGCCAGCTGCAACCCTGGACGGAGCGTTTAATCCCTCTGTCCAGTTTCTTCTTCTGCAAAGAGGGGATGGCACGGGAGCCAGTGCCCTAGGGCTGGCCTGGGGCTTACAGGAGAAATCTCGGCATGTATTAAGAGCTCACTGAATGTATTCCCCTGCTTATCTGTGGAGGCAAGCTCTGCTGGGTCTTGGGAGCTTCCTTTCTGGCTGAATTTGCTTCTGGTCCTTTTCTTGGAGGGGTCGAGCAGTCTGGAGGGGAGTGTGGGGTGGACACGGAGGAGGTGAAGAGGAATCAGGGCCTGAAAAGCCACAGGGAGGTGACTTCCTCTCTCCCCTGGGGTCCTGGCCCGGCTGGTGTGCAGGGTGAGTAAACTTCCTTCCTCACCTTCCCAGGGGACATGTTTGGGCTGTGCTGGGAGAGCAGGGGGAATATGTGGAACTCCATACTTGCTCCTTGACCCCCCTGACCCAGTTAACTCACTCCAGGAGGGAAACAGGGCCTTCTAGGGAGACTGTCCTTCCCCAGAGCATCTTAGCCTGATGCTCAGCCCTGGGGGAGCCAGACCTGCTTCCTGGACACTTAGCCACTCCCTGGGAGCCTCAGTAACCCCACAAGGCTGTCTACCCCTTCCCCCCCCCCACCCCCCCGGACACAACATGTCACATCTGAGGCTCAGAAATCCTCAGAAACTGCTAAGTGCCAGAGTGGGCATTTGAGAATCTGTTGTCTGTCCTTCTCCAAGGCAGCCTGGCCCACCAGGAAGCCTCTGCCTCTCACGTCTCATTCCCACTTTTCTTTCCATGAACATTGTGATCTGACACTAGGTTCCAGTAATCACGGTTCTTAAACACTAAACAAATAGGAAAGAAAGCCATGGTATGGAGGGGGAGGACCCCCAAGTCCCCAGGAGGAGACATTGAGGCCAGGTGCCGAGCAGCGCTCTGAGCCAGTATCCCTAATGGAATTGAATGATCATCCCAAAGCTGCTGTCTGAATGCTGAAGTTTTCTTATTATAAAACACGGTTCCTGGTGTCCCTTGGCGCCGGCCCATGGCCTGCAGTGGTCTTTCCCAGGAAGCTATTGTTATTTGTGCATCTGATAGAGCTCAGCTGAGCATGCTGACAGTGAAATTGACCAAGGCAAAGAAAAAAGAAGTGGAGAGTGAAAAGGACAAAAAGGAGGCTGCCAGCATCCTTGGGGGGGTGGGGGGGGGGCACTAAAAATCAGAAAATGCCTCTTTACCAGCCCGTATCCCTGTGAATTAGGACACTACGAAACAGTCACCCCCAGGCGTGGCTGCAGCTTGTGCTGAAGGTGGGAGTCAGGTGTGGAGATTCCAAAGGAGAATGGACTGCTGAATTTCCCACCAGGGATCCCCCTCCGTAGTGTATTCTCTGCTCTTCCCAGGAATGCGCCTTCAATGCCAAGTGTACACAATGGTCAGAACCTGGCGGCTTTGTTCAGTGAGGGCCTAACATTCTGAATGAATTCATCCCCTTCTGGGAAAAAGAGCCGCCTTGTTCAGAGCAGGATGTTCCCAGGGCTCAGCTTACCTTGAAGCATTTTTGATACACCTATTGGGGCAATAAATTCTGCAAAGAGAAGGGAAAGTCACATACTTTGTTCTATTGTTTTCCTCTCAATTGACTGTTTCCATTGTGTTGGTTTCTCTGACAGAAACTAGTGCAGACAGATGGAAGAGAAGGTCATAGGATTCCATGCTGCTTGGCAGGGGTACAAAATACACCCACATAAATATTTACATGGAACTTGAGGATGAACTAGGAAATTAAGTATAGTATAAAAAGAAGAGGCTGGGTGCGGTGACTCACACCTGTAATCCCAGCACTCCGGAAAGCTAAGACAGGTGGATCACCTGAGCTCAGGAGTTCAAGACCACCCTAAGCAAGAGGGAGAGCAAGACCCATCTCTACTAAAAACAGAAAAACTAGCCAGGCATTGTGGTGGGCACCTGTAGTCCCAGCTACTTCAGAGGCTGAGGCAGGAGGATCGCTTGAGCCCAGGAGTTTGAGATTGTTGTGAGTGATGATGCCATAGCACTCTACCCAGGGTGACAGAGAGAGTCTCTGTTTCAAAAACAAACACAAAAATAAATAAATGAAAAGAAAAAAATGAGTTAAAAGTATGAGATAAAAGTGAAAAGGCAGCTAGAATGAGCGAGTTCCTGAGGTTTGGCCCCAGTTTTAGCTTTGAGCTTCCTGGCAACAAAGGTAAAAATGGCAAGCCCACGGAATCACATATTTCTTATCTCCTAAAAGGAATTCACAGAATGGAATTTATAAGGATCACTGAATAACATAGGGAACAATACCTTCAGGGGTCATTTGGAGAAATCTTCAGAAGTATTTTCACAAAAGTATCTTCTGCTGGGTTTCTAAACAAGATGGTACCTTACCCACCCCTCTGTGACCCCAGCCCAGGCTATGCGAGTGGTTCATATGGTTCCTACAAACTCTTCCTCTGACCCCTGCTTTGATTCAGCTTCTTTTCTCCTGATTTCTCTGGTTTGCATTTGTTTGTTTCATTCTCAATTTCTTTTTTGTTTTTTTTGTAGAGACAGAGTTTTACTTTACCGCCCTCGGTAGAGTGCCATGATGTCACAAGACTCACAGCAACCTCCAGCTCTCAGGCTTCCGTGATTCTCCTGCCTCAACCTCCCGAGCAGCTGGGACTACAGGTGCCCGCCACAACAGCCGGCTATTTTTTTTGTTGCAGTTTGGCCGGGGCTGGGTTTGAACCAGCCTAATAAGAAGGAAACATCTCCTTAGATGTTAAACATCTCCTTGGTGTTAGCATCTAACATTTCCAGACTTGCGGCCTTACTGCCTATATGTGGGGGTTGTTTGAAGGCTAAAATGACAGCAGCTTTTACCTTCTGTAAGTGCCACCCACCCCCCTCTGTGTCCTACCTAGGTCTTGGGGCACTTGGCCAGCCCCAGGTCAGGCCCAGAATTGGTTGCTTCATAACCCCCCAGAAAGAGGGCTAAACATCAGCCCTCAATTAAGATGACAGAAGTCTTAATTCCATAAAGTAATTTCAGCAGGGAGTTGAGAAAATATAGTTCAGGAATATTGATATTTGATTATTTAACTTAATAAGGATATAATGTAAAGACATTAAAGTAATAAAAAACCAACATATCCATTGATCTGCTTCTCTTGGGTGTCTGATACCCCCAGGAAGCTTCTGGCAAAGTGCTGAACGCTAGTAATTTCACAATTGTCTTATCCCGCAAGAGGCTGAAGTGAGGATACTCTGAGATTAACACTGAAGAGAAAAATCTCCGCTGTGGATGTGGCAGTGAGAGCTGATATTTAGAAGAGACACTGAGAAGTGTGACTTGCACACCACCTGAATCATCATCACTTGGACATCATGGCAAGATCAAGCGCTCCTGTGGGGAGAGCCAACATTTTAATCACAAGAGGAACTGTGAATCCATCCAAGTTCTTGCTCAAGGACTTGGCTGGGACCCCAGAATCCTACTCTATCTAGCATGAAAGAGATGATTTAGAATGAAAAGGCTTCAGCTCAGCTGCTCCCAGTCAAGCACCTTGATCATAAAAGAACCTTTGTTTGGTATTTTGTGTAATCTCCAGTTTTGAGTAGGACCACACGCTGGTGGGCTGCAAATTTGAGTTAGCAAAACAGACCCCTAGGTGGTACAGTGATTGTTTTAGTGGGTGAAACTGTGTGATACGGTTCACTTCAACATCACTGAACATCTGCCCAAACCTAACCAGACCACAGGTTCTGCTGCTTCCAAAATTCTAATTTCTCTTGCTAGGTAATAAAACCACGCTGTCAGCAAAGAGGATGCCACCTTCCCATTCCAATTCACTTTAATGTATTTTTAAATTTGCATTTGACCTGTCAAGAGTTTTTTTGTTTTTGTTTTTGTTTTTCATGAAATAATATTCTCATTTAGCACCAGGACCAGGATGCAGCTGGAGGCCTGGGGATCTGTTCCAAGATTCATCTTTTACATAGAGATGTGTCCTTTTTATGAAATTCAAAGTTGTGGAGAGAGAATATATCATTATGTGGGGTGGGACAGTGCTCATTTTGTGGTATAAGTTGGTACCCAGCATCTCGTGGGCTAAATGTAGCTTGTACGTGTGCCTCCTTCGGCATGAAGCATTTTTCTTTAAAGTTAGATTACTTGCCACCATCTAAAAATTGAGGTATTTCATCTCTCTTCATCTCTCTCTCTCAAACACACACACACACTTATACATTTTTTTCCTTATAAGAAAAATGTGCAAAGATGTTCTGTTGAAATCTGGGAACAGCAGTCCTAGTTTCCCCAGGTGAAGCTTGCCTCATCTGCCAGGGCACGAGTTTTCTAGTTCGTGGTGGCTCTGTCCTTATTGTCCAGCATTTATTTTGTGTGCCTGGCCCCTCCAGGCATTTGAGTTCATAATGCCCATATGAGGTCCTACTTACAGGATGACTACAGCGCACAGAGGCACCGCCTTAGGAGTTAAAGGATTATGCCCTATGGGTACTGCAGAAGATAGAAATAAATTCTTAAAAATAGCCGATTGGTGGGTGTTGGAAGGATCGAGCTTTTCCTGCTGGCATAGGCCCCTTTCTAAGACACACCACACGTATTTCTCTCATGCCACCTTAAGGCCATTTGACAGAAGAAAGAAGGAAGTCAGAGAGCCCCAAAGATATTTTGGTTTGCTCTCAGGCATGTTGGTCTAATACTGTTCAGAGAAGGACACAGCACGTGTCCAGGAGATGTACTAGAAATAAAGCACAATTAATAGGCTCTGCCAATGGTCTCTGAACCAGTGCCATGCAATCCAGTTACTGGCCCCTGACGGGCAGTGTCCAGTGGGCGGGCAAATGCCCCAGGGAGCCAGGCTCCTGCCCAGGGGATCAGTCCTCAGAGAGGCCAGGTCCTCCCCCCCCCCCTCCGCCCCTAAGGTTGTTGTGAATTTATCATTCTATGTTGTCTATTTCAAATCCATAAGAGCCCTGCTGTGTTCCCAGAGGGCATTTTCCTTAAGTAGCTGCTCTCCCTAAACTGAAGGGCCTGTTGCCTGAGAACCCAGAGCTGGGGCCAGCAGGGTGAGGGGCTTCCCTTTCCTCCTCTTTCTATGACTGTATCTTCTATGACAGGCTACTACAACAAAACCCCATAAAGTGGGTGGCTTACAAGCAGCAGAATGTATTTTTTTTTTTAATTCAGATTAATATGAGGGTACAGATGATTAGGTTACATTGTTTGCATTTGTTAGGTAGAGTCCAAGTTGTAGTTGTGCCCCTCACCTGGGATGTGTGCCATAAATGCTTACATTGTGCCCATTAGGTGAAAGCACACCCCGTATCTTGTACCCATTATATGAGGGCACACCCCATACATTGTGCCCATTAGGTGAGAGCACACCCCTTACATTGTGCCCATTAGGTGAGAGCATACCCTTTACATTGTGCCCATTAGGTGAGGGCACACCCCACACATTGTACCCATTAGGTGAGAGCACACCCCTCACATTGTACCCATTAGATGAGCATACACCCCTTACATTGTACCCACTAGGTGAGAGCACACCCCTTACATTGTGCCCATTAGGTTAGAGCACACCCCTTACATTGTGCCCGTTAGCTTAGAGCATGTGCCCAGTAGGTGCGGGCACACCCCTTACATTGTGCCCATTAGGTGAGGGCACACCAGTCTCCCCTCCCTCTTTCCTTCTCCCCACTCCCTCTCCACCTCCCCCATTTGACTTTGTGTTTTTCTCTTGTGTGAACATGATTTGTTCATCTACTGGTTTCATATTAGAATTGAGTACATTGGATCTTTGCTTTTCCATTTTCATAAGACTTTAGTAAGCAGAATGTTCTCCAACTGTATCCAGGTTAAAAAAGATGACAAGTCTCAATCTTTTTACGGCTGAATAGTGTTCCCTGATATACATGTATCACAGCTTATTAACCCATTCACAGGTTGATAGGCACTTGGGTTGTTTCTACATCCTGGCAATTGTACATTGAGCTACAGTAAACATTCTAGTGCACATGTCTGTAGGGTACAATGATTTTTTTCTCCTTCTCGATAGATACCTAGTAATGGGATGGTTGGATCAAATGGAAGGTCCACTTTTAGAGCGCATTATTGCTCACAGTTCTGTAGACTGGGACAGGACCCTTTTGCTGTCTTCTGACATCATGGAAAAGGCTAGCCAGCTCTCTGCTGCCTCCTTTATTACATAAGGGCACAGGGCACGGCTCACCTCCCAATGGCCCCACCTCCTAATGCCATCACTTGGGAGTGTCCAATTTCAACATAGGAATTGGGGGGGGGGCATGAATATTCAGATCAGGCACATAAATTGGGCTTTGGTAACAAACTAGGCTAATTCACAAACAGTGCAGAATCATGGGAGGGACTGGTATCACGTCTGCTTTTAAAACTTCCCTTTCACTGATTTGAACTTCATTTTCCAGAGGTACTTTCTTGCCTAAAGGAAAATTATAGGAGTAGGGGAAGGAGAACCCCAAATAGAAAGCCTTTCATAAGCAGGCTGTGCACAGAGGGCCGTGCGCAGAGCATCAGCAGCTGTTATTTTCCTTTCGCCTAATTGGCAGATGAGAGCAGGGTTTTCTTCTATAAGAACTCTCAGGGGAGTTAGACGAGATTTCTTCCAATTCAGTTCAAATCCATTTGCTTTTTACAGACTAGATCTCAGCTCTCAAATTTTAGAGTTCAAATTAGGACTCATTCATTTGGGACATTTGATGGCTGGCTCAGCCCTAAATTATACTTTCTAAATATATCCTGGGACTCAGCTGGGTTACAAAGGCCTGACACATGGTGACATCGAGCCATTTGAAAAAAAAAGAGAGAGACAAAACAGAACAAAACGAAAGAGGTTTTCCTTCAGCTGGGTCTGAACAAAAGTACGCCTTAGGGGTGGAGAGTTGGCTGTCCATGCAGGTGGCCAACAGAAGGTACTGGAATCTGGTCTTTCATCCCCTCTCTTGCCTTTATTCTGGAAGCAGGGACTAGATGTGCTCTGAAGGACAAGTGCAGCTCCATTTTTCTGACACAGGGGTTTAAGGCAGGCACACTGTGTTTCCACAGTGCTGTGGGGAGGACACACTCGTGGCCTTGGTTGTTGTAACCTTCACGCCATTATCCTCACCATGGGTCCCAATCGCTCTGTGCAGCAGAACTGACCTTACAGTGGGAAAAAATTGTTCTGAGAGTCTCTCTTTTCCTACCCTGCTATGCTGGCTTCTTCTTCTTCTTTTTTTTTTTTTTAGAGACAGAATCTTACTTTGTCACCCTTGGTAGAGTGCTGTGGCATCATAGCTCACAGCAACCGCCAGCTTTGGGGCTTAGGCAATTCTCTTGCCTCAGCTTCCCAAATAGCTGGGACTATAGGTGCCCACCACAACATCCGGCTATTTTTTCTGTTGCAGTTTGGCAGGGGCCGGGTTTGAACCCACCACCCTCAGTAAACAGGGCCGGGTGCCCTACTCACTGAGCCATAGGCACTGCCCTATGCTGGCTTCTTTCATATGCCCACTTGGTGCCTGTCTCTGGAATCAAGGTGCTGCTGTTCAGATGTTAGTCTATGCTATGTGCCCCAGGAATCTGATTTCATATGTCTGCAGAGGCCACCACAACCTGTGTGTTTAGAAGCGTTTCTGCAACGCTGATGCATGGGGTTCACACAGGCTCTGACCAGACCCCACCATGGTGATTTCTTAGTCCTTTTTCTACCTGACTGACAGCAGCATTTGGAAGTCCATCACTCCCCCCCGGGACTTTCTCTTTAATCTCCTCCCCCCTCACTAGCTGTTCCTCATAGTTCTCTTCGCTGTTTTGGGGTGACCTTGGGTGTGTTCCTTGGACATTTCCTTGTTCCCATCCTCACACATTCCCCAGATGACACCCCCTAGTTCTGTGGCTCTAAACACAGCATCCTGATAAATGTGCAACAGTCCACTCTCCAGGGGCAAAAAGCCCTGCTTTGTAGTGTGGGCCACTTTCCATGGTGTAAATTCTTCCTCCGTGACTCATTTCAAGCTGCCCAAGTATCATCACGAAGTGTAAAGTTGGGAAGAGAGGGACAAAATTGGTGCCAGGAGCCTGTGCAGGCCAGCTGGGGCACACCCTGATGTCCACACCATGTCTCCTGTCCAGACCTTTTTCCTACACGCAAAACTGACATTTCTAACATCCTACTAAACGTCTCTGATGGGGCAGCTCCTGTGGCTCAAGGAGTAGGGTGCTGGTCCCATATATCAGAGATGGTGGGTTCAAACCCAGCCCCGGCCAAAAAATAAAAACAAATAAACTGATTTTACTCATCATCTTGAGCTTAACATGTGAGAAACAGAACTCAGCGCCTTCTGCCTGTGTGTCCACCCCTCCCGGCCCTTCCTACAGTGGCTCCTGCCTTAGCGTCAGCTCCAGTCCGCAGCGGCCAGGCAGGGGCTGCTCTTCACTCCTGTCACCCAATCCATCAGCCCTCCCTTCTGGAGAAATCCAGAACCCATTCGCTTCTCACCACCGCCAGGGCATCATCTGGCCTAAGCCATCACCCGGATTATGGTGCTAGTGACCTAATGAGTCACCTGCTTTCTGCTTCTTCTCTGTCAACCTGCGGCTGTGGTGCCAGCTAACCCCCACCCACTGATCTTTTCCTGTCTTGCTCAGAGTAAAACCCAGTGGTCCTTATCATGGCCCCATCTGGGCTCCTACTGTCTCTCTGAACCTCGTCTTCACCAACGGTGCCCTCCCTTCCCTCCCTGCCCCTGCTCAGCTGCCCTCCTGCCAGCCCTGAAGGGCCCTGCATCCATCCTAGCATCAGACCTGCAGCACTGCCTGCCTCCTCTGTGCGGGGCGCTCAGTCACTCCCTTGTCCCTTCCTGTCTGGTCTGAGAGCCACATTATATGAAAACATAGCACATTCCACCTCCCCGTGCCCCTTACTCTGCCTTATTTTTCTTTAGATACTTTATCGCCATTGAACTGGTTGCCTGTTCATGAAAGCAGAGACTCTGTGGTATCTCTTGGGCCTAGAGCACTGTCTGACCTGCAGTAGGTGTCAAATCAACACCTGTGGCATTAATAAACGAGGCGCTGGGTCCCTGGTATTACCTTCCCAGCACTGTCTGTATTCTGACAGTGACCTTCTTTGGTTGGACCAGAACCACATTTCCCAGCAACGACAAATATCCTTCTAACCCGTGTTCATCTCCCTCATTAATGTTCCAATGGAGGGACTGGAGGGACCATTTGGAAGCTAGTTATCTATGTGGAAATGTGGCCTTGGCATTGTTGAAAACGTCAGGAAGCAGGGTAGGAAAATGATCAGAGGCATGTTCATGCCTCAAAATTTCCCTGTCTTGATGGAGGAGGAAAAGGATCGCCTATATGCTCAAAGCTGTTAATGGGTGGAAGGGTTTCAAGAAGTTTCTCATGATCAAGTTCTCTACCAAGGGGAGTAAGCAGCCTAAAATAAGTCACCTTGTTAGGACGAATGATGACACAAATATTCCTCTGCCAAAGAAAGGTAATCATATTGCAATCCCGTCCCTTGGAGGACAATTCTGGCTTAGTAAAGGTTTGCATTTATGCCCATGGAGGCTTTCCTCTCACTTATCCATCTATTCAACCTGCACACATCTTATCTGTGTGCCAGCTACTGTCCCAAGCTCTGGAGCCTCATATCATAGAAAAACCTTCCAAGTCCTTTGAAGCAGTTACTTACTGAGCGACTAGAAAGAGAAGACAAACAACAAGAGGTTACAAAAAGAAAGAATTAAAAATCCACAGCTGAGGCTCATCTGCTTCCCGGCTAGAGAACAAACATCCACGCTATAGTTTCGTCTGCATTGTTTTATATATGTGATGTAGCCCTCTGAGCTCATCCAGGAGTTGGTATGAATGTAAGTGAATTGTTTTCAACCATGTGTTCAGAGAAATTTACATAGCACAGAGAAGACCCATTTACAAGACATCTTGTAAATGTTTCACAACACTTGAAGTGTTTTGAGAACACACAGTTGAATTCGTGAACATATCTGCAATGTTGAATACGCCCGGAAAGGACTTTTGTCTATGCCTCAACAGAGAAAAGACGTAAGGAGGAGAAGTTAGATCGGGTGTTTCTCAGCTTTCACTGCCTGGAAGGATGTGTTTGATACTAGGCTCTATAACTTCCAAAGGCTGCGTGTCCCTATCCAGAGAGCACCCTCAACGTGCTGGGCACTGCACAGATGTCCCATGAATATGGACCCAACTCTCAAGGATCTTGAATGTTCTTTTTTCTCCTAATGAGAATGGTACTCTTGGCCCCCAAAAGTCAAATCTATCAACCCATTTCTTTCTCTTTCACATGAAGATGCCAAGAAACACAAGAACTAGCTGATTTCCTTAAGCTTGCATCTTGCCCACATGATCTGGCTTGGCAATAATACTATGAGGGACGGGCAGCTGTTGTCCATGTTGGCTGCACACTAGAATCACCTGGGAATTTAAGTACTGATATCTGGATCCAACCCCAGATGCTCTGATGCATATTGGTCTCAGGATAGTTGGGGTATTAGGCCTTTAAAAGCTCCTGGGGTGTTTCCAAGCCAAGGATGAGGAGGACTACCTTAGACTGAGTCATAGCATTTCACTAGTGACATTATGGGGGCCACTAAGGACTCAGGACTTGGGGACAAGTGACCCAGAGAGAGGAACCGCAACCCAGGGTCAATCTCGGCCAGAGAGCCATCATTCTTCCCAGGATTTTGGAGCTCTGGGGAGACCCAGCTGTTTGAATAGAGATTCAATCCTGGCCACCAGACCAGCTTGAGGAATGAGAACTCTGACCGGGCACCCGGAGGGACAGCCTTTCATTCCCGACACTTGAGCTAACATGCAACCTCATTCTGCCCAAGCTAAAAAGTCACTGGTCTCTTGTGACATAAGCTGCTACAAGAAATAGTCTGGTTCACCAAGTTTGGGTCACTTAAAATTGCACAGGCTTCACCAACGCAGGGAATATGGCTTTCAATGCGTTCTGTGAATCAGAGAATTGGAATTGCTGATAATTCGTAGTCTTCTGCTCCAGAGAAGAGGCATCTATTTATAGAAGGAACAAAATCCCATGCAGGATGAGGGGGCTGGATAATAATACGGGTGAATACACTGATCTGTCTGCACAGTGCTTCGCTGTCTGCTTTCAATGGTAATAAATATCCAGTAAAAGCCGTCGCTGTATGTGTTTTGGGTAACGTCTCACACTTCCCTGCATGAATACATTCAGAATGTAAGCACCCCACTCTCCACTATAGAGACTCCCTTGTATTCCGGGTTCTTAAGTTATGCAGCTTCGCAGCTGTGATAATGTAATGGTTTGCAAAATAATAGACCGGCAATACATCAACCTGGAATAACACATCAAATAATGAATGACGTGGGTGCAAAAAGGTTTAATTTATGCTGCGTTAAAAATACCATTCCAGAAATATCACAGTGTTTCAGTCTTTCCTAGACCAAAAAAAAAAAAAAAAAAAGACTTTTACCTAAAATATTTAAAGGATTGTGGCAAAAAAGAATGCTTTCTTGTTTCATTTTATTTGACCCCTAGTGAAACTGTCAAATTTATACTTCTTTGGGGAGAGGCATACAATTTGGGTCTGGTCAGTTGTTCATACATAAACTTGGTTCCACTGGGTTTGGCCTTGGAATTTAGAACAACCAACAAGACCATTTGTTTTCTCCGCATGTGTGCATGTGCGAGAGTGAACCCGTTTTCCACCAGCAGTGATGGGGCTTGTGGTAAGTCAGTGTGGGAATTGAGGTTGTCCCGGGTTTACGTCTGAATTCTGATCCTCATCTCAGACAGACTTCATTCACCCTCTCATCTCACACATGTTCAATGCACTCCTGTTAGGAACCAGAGGCCAAGGTGTGTGCCCAAAATGCTTGCCATTGTGTGGCGGACGAACACAATGTAAACTAGAAGTTCCAAAGTACTGGGATTCGTGCTATTTAAGGGAATGCCAGGATGCTGTGGGGACCCCTGGAAGAGGATTTATTCCCACCTGGAGAGAGAATTCGGCGCCTGGAAGGGCTTCCCACAGGATAGCACCCTTCAGCTGAAGGATGCAAATAGGAAGTTAAGAGAACAGCAAGCAGCAGGAGGGTGAAAGCACATGCAAAGGCCCTGGGGCAGAGGGAGCATGGTGGTCTGGAGGAACTGCAAACTGTTCCTGTGTGCTTGGCATGTAACCTGCTCAGGTGAGACATGAGACGACGTGAGGCTAGAGAGGACAGAAGGCCCTGCTTACAGAGGCCTCGGGGTTATGCTTAGGCAGCCGTGTCCTAAGGCTGGGGACCACTTATGGGTTCTAAGTAGACAAGGAATGCAATGGGGGGACAAGACTGGTGACCCCGAGAAGGCTGTACACAGGGGAGAGGTGCAGGTGGTCTGCACCAAAGGACGAGAGGAGGCGTTTCGGAGCTGGCCTGGACAGCACATGGCGACTGACAGGTCGGCCGGAACTATAGAAAGGCAGGGTGGGAATTCTGGGAACTGGCAGCATCAGAGAAGAACCAGGTTGGGGTGGCAGGTGGAGGTTGTGGGGTGAAGAATTCCATTCTGGTCATGCTGAATTGGACATGGTGAGATGTACCAGATGTCAGAGATGTCCAGACCCTGGTTCCACCCTGGAGTCTGTGATGTGCATGTCACAGAGGCTAAATCCACAGGGGAGACCAGCAGTCTCTATTAATGAGGAAGTCTCGCCCCCACATCTGGGATGATCTCACAGCTGGATAATCGGCGGGTGAAAATTGAGCTGCAATAACCTGGGAAGTGCCTGCGTGAATGGCTGTTCCAAGCCCCCCTAAGACGGCATCTCAGGGCAAGAAGAAAAATATTAATGTATTTCTCAGCTTCCTGGAGCTCCAACCAGAATACCAACAGCAACTCAGTGCATTTAAACCACCTTGATAAGATCACAAAGTAAAACAACCTGGGCGGCCACATGAAAGGTCTGCTCCCTTCTCCTTACAACTCTGTAAGGAGTAATCAGCAACAGAAAACCATTTCCTCATCTAGTAACATCAGATGTGTCGTAGCTGAATCCAAATATTCCCCCTGCCCCCAAGGCAAACTCTTAGGACAAATTTCCACATTTTCTCCTCTCAAAACATTTATATGTTTTGTTCTTACATTTATTAGATTTTTCCATGAAGTTCATTTTTTATTTTACCTCTGGAATAAGAACATCTGGCTTTAAAAGGAAGAGAAGATCTAGAAGTCTCCAGGCTTGAGTTAAGTTCAGTTGCTCGGTGCTGGGGGGCAGGCGGTTTGAAACACTGTATTTTCCGTGTGTCTTACATAAAATTCAGAGTCCAAGAGAAGTTATTCCCGCCAAATATTTCTTGTCTTGGCTTTATCAAGTTTTCCAGGTGGCAGAGAAGTGTCACCAAGTACCGTATATACTTGAGTATAAGCCGAGTTTTTTTGGCACAAAATTTGTGCCGAAAAACCCGAACTCGGCACAAAAACTTGGCTTATACTCGAGTATATACAGTACATAAATTACCATGAGTGACAGGCAGTCCCTGGTGAAGAATGAGATAGGTTCTGTAGGTTTGTTCTTAAGTTGAAGTTATATGTAAGTGAGAACAGGCACATTTACCTATTGTCCATAATAGCCTCTGTTTATAAGTGCAAGTTGTATACCAGAAGTTTGTAACTCAGGGCCTGCCTGTATTACAAATACAAGCCAAGTGTTCTTCTATACAAAGATAGGCCAACTTAAAAATACACTAGACTGTGCATTATGTGATAGCCAGGTTTTGTGTGAGGAGGTAGGACAAATGAGTTCATGATCTTATCCTAGAAAAAGTGCTACCAACCTCATTGCCGAATATTACTACGGTCACCTTTGAGGGCAACCCCTTGGGAATCTACACACTGACACCAGCGCCTAGTCTACCCTTCAAAGCAATTTTGGAACTCTTTTTCTGGAATGACCATCCAAGCTTTTGACATACGACAACTAAGTTCATGAACTCATCCTGGAGAAACTTAACACTATGCAACCTTACCACTATGCTGACCATTACTACAACCATCGTCAAATTACTCCCCTCGGCCATCTGGTGACCAAGGATGAGTTAGAGAACTTACTTGACTGACTTCCTATGTTACCGCTGCTCCTTCACAACCGCCCTTAGGGCATAGACAGTCCAGATGAATAAACCAGAGCTGAGAAAGTCTAAGCCAAGGCCACACAGCCATAAATAGTGAGACTGGGTTTTTCCAACCCCTGTTCAGCCCACCACGGTGCCCCTTTCCAGATAACCCAAGTTGTCTTTGCTGCTTATTGTACAGCTTAATTCTAGCCTGTATTCTCCTGACTGATAATTGTTTCATTTATATAAACCTGGCATCCTAATCTCTCTTATTGTACCAAACATGGCGTTTTATATTTCTTTTATTTTTTTCTACCCTGCCTAGCACAGAGAAGGGCTCATGGTTGTCTGTGAAAAATTATCAATGAGAGGTGGCGCCTGTGGCTCAAAGGAGTAGGGTGCCGGGCGCCGTATACTGGAGGTGGTGGGTTCAAACCCGGCCCCAGCCAAAAATAGCAAAAAAAAAAAAAAAAAAAAAATTATAAATGAGAACTAAGTCTAGGCTCCCAGGCTGTGGGAGAGTTTCTGTAATCAAGATTTGAGGGATTCTAGGTAGCATAATTACAAAGTTTTAATTACTTTCTGTCAACTCAGCTTCTAGGCAATTGGAAAACGGAAGCAATTGTTGAATCTTGGACACCGGAGGGCACAAAAATGTCAGTGCCCTAGACGTGGTGTCATTCTCCCTGGTTTTTAGCATCTCTGACTTGGTACGTTCTCTCAATTTCTCTTCAAGGGGACAAGGTTATAACCCTTTTCTCAAGGCCACATACTCTAGCTCCCCAGAGAGTAAAGGAAATAAAACTTGTCCCAGTGGCAGGTGCATGACACAGCAGGGTCAGGTCCTGCCCTGTTGTTGACTGTAGTCCCCCAGATGGAAGGTCAAACCTCTTCATGCTTCGGTTTCCCTGTTCACACATGACAAGGCTGTTCACACCTGACAAGGGTAGCTACTCCCACCCAGATATGAAGCACACTAGAGCAGGGCGTTGTAGAAACGCCAGGCCCGCACATCATTAAATATAGTGCAACAGCAGAAACCAACTCAAGTGTCTGTCACCCCTGAGATTCCTGATGGAACCTAAAAGCCTGTGTTTGCTTTTGATTCAGGGCGTCCCCAGGCAGCAGTGCCATACTCAGGGTCTCCCCTTGCCTTTCCTCCTCTTCTGGGAACGTACAACTCCAGTTCTGAAAAGTTTTACAGAGCCATCCAGAGCATAGGATGTCCAATTGCAATTAATGGGACATCATGTATTCCAATTGATTTCACCATTCTTTGCACTGGAGGGTGAAGAGTTAGGTTCACAGGCAAAGTCCAACTCTCCGAGGACTTGCATGCTGCTCTGGGGGCTCCAAAGCTCTCACACCTACTCTCATAACAATAGGATACACTCATGGGTGAAAACAGGCCTGTGTGTACTGAATTCAAATATGTGCAAATACATGCAACAGCAGATATGTTTTAGATATGTCACTCTGTTCCTGTATTGTCTGTTTTTCTTTGATAAACAATGCATAATAGAAAAGCACACATCTGGATTTATGCAAATGCACATGATATATTGAACATGTATCTAAGTATCCTAATGGTATAAACCAAAGTTACCAGGCAACTATGGTTTTGTTGTGCTTCTATGCAGGATAACTCTCTCTTTAATATTGCCCCCTTGCACAGCTCCAGGGCACACAGTTGGCATTTCCACCTGAGTATTTATGAATGAATGTCTTAATAATAGAATATATTATAAAAATTTAGTTACCATACAGGCCAAAGAGTTTTCCCTAGAACCTAAAATCATGTTCAATCTAAGCCTGAGAAATCCATAAATTTTGCCAGAATTGGGCGGCACCTGAGGCTCAGTGAGTAGGGTGCCGGCCCCATATACTGAGGGTGGCAGGTTCAAATCTGGCCCCAGCCAAACTCCAACAAAAAAACTAGCCGGGCATTGTGGCGGGCACCTATAGTCCCAGGTACTCAGAGGAGGCTGAGGCAAGAGAATCGCCTAAGCCCCAGAGCTGGAGGTTGCCATGAGTTGTGATGCCACAGCACTCTACTGAGGGCAACAAAGTGAGACTCTGTCTCCAAAAAAAATTTTTTTTTTTTTTTTTCGCTAGAACTGTTAGTCCCATAAAGGCCCAATACACAGTAGGTATTTAATGCATATTTAGTTGAGAATTCTGATATAGAGAACCAAAATTATGTATCAAAATACTGACACACAAGTGAAGTTTCCTTCATTCACATGGCAGAAAAAAAAAAAAAACGTAACTATCAAAACTCAGGAAGTCAACCATCAAAATATTATATAGCCCCTCTTTTTTTTATATTTATATTTTATATTTATTTTATTTTTTATAAAGCTTTTAATTAAGCATTTAAAATAATATAAATGTTACTGAGTAGTATCAATATGGGTCAGGAAAAGTCACTTGGATTAAACTCTGTCCTTCCTGATAAGATGCAGCAAGTTGCTTGTCTATCATTAGAGCTTCCTGGGACGCAATTTGCTTTCTTAGGTCTTAGGCTACACCTTGACCTAAGATGCCTATGTAGATACCAACAGCGAAAGAAGGGACTTGCCAGGATTCAAACAGGGTTTTTGTGGGACTTTGAGACCCAAAGAACCATTGTACTCCATGGGGGTGTAGGTGCTGTCCCCACATGTTGACCCCACATCCCAACAACAACCAGCTTTGCATTAACCATAGTCAGCCCCCAAGCGACATTCTCTAAAGAAGGACAGATCCTTGTCCTAACTTTATAGGATCTTCTCTGCTAGGGGCTACCATAAAGCAAGCATCGTTTTGGGAAATTAACAGAGTAATTCTGATCGTGAATCCACAGTATTGAAAACAAACAAACCTAAAATGTTAGCAATGCATTTGGGGAGGGGGTGGAAAGCAGAGGGGCTTTTAATCTACTGCCTGCATAATTTAAACCATCAAAGCTCCAAAGCACTCTGTCATCACCACGTCCTGCACAGACACTGTCACCCAGCATAGGAAATTCACAGCCCTGTGGCACTAATGAGTGTGTTTCAACAAATGCAGAAGAAATCAGGTCTCACAGCCCCGATGACTATCTCCACAAGCACTCAAATCTTTTAGACCCACTCCAGGGGCAGTTTCCACCCAATGTCCCCCCCCCCCATCTTAGACCCACTAAGAGCAGCTCCCCTCCTCCAAACTCCAGATCCACAAGTGACAAAAATGTCTGTTTCAGATCTCTCATCATTATCTGTTAAGAAGAAAAAAAAATGACATAGTATCCTACAGTCCCAGGAAAATCGTTAGTAGCAGAAGTAACGCAGTGTACAATGAGAACCAGCACGCCCCTCTCTCAGAGTAACTGAAAAGCAACAGTCCTCCACGTAGCTTACCCTCTCCACGCTGCGCCTTCTCAGAGATCCATAAGGTATTTTCAGCAAAAGTCTTTGGGATCTATTTGGAGCCACTGCAGCCTGAACCACCATGGTGTAGCGTGGGGTGGTGTGTGTGCGTGTGTGTGTGTTCTCAGCAGAGGGAGTGAGAAAGAGGGAGACTTCTTTACAAGTAAGTTACGGTCTCCTGGAGGTTTCCAAAATATCAAATAACCGAAGGAGTTTTTCTTTCGACCATATGAGTCAAGGAGGTGGGGGGATGGGAAAAAAGAAAAACAGCCCAAGTTCTGCAACTTCAGCGAGCTTCACGTTGAACTATCTTGAGTCTCCTTCTAGCTGTCCCTGTGCGCTGGCTCAGTGAAGACAGCGAGGTCCCGGTAGTGGGCTAGTGACGCTTCTGGGGAAATGTCAACTTGGCTTCCCGTGGCTGCAGATGGGAACCAGGTCAGTTGTCTAATCAAAGCTCTATCAGACGTATTCCCTTGCTCACGTGACTCCCCAGCCCCTTGGCTGTACAGTAGGTCACATGCTCACTTAAAAAGACTGGAATATCACCATCTGGAGCGGAGATTAATGTGGAATCCTACATTCTGATTCTGCTCTCTTTTCAATGCTGGAATGATATTCGAAGGCCAGTGGCACACCACAGTGGGGACTTAGGGGATTTCTCTTTTCAGTCATAAATCATATCTAGGAAGTTGAGCATGGGGCATGCACATCTGTTTCTCCCTCCGGCTTGCTAACTCTTAGACAATAAATGCACACATGTAATTTGCTGTAAATGTCACTGCTATCCACACAGGACAAGGCAAGGAAGGAGATGTGTCACACGGTTCTGATGAACCAGTTCACATAGAACAGATGCGAACTTGGCATTTCCTCATTTAAATGTGTTCTAAAACATTTACGTTTATGTGTGCCAGTAAACACGGAGCTAGATTTGATATTACAAGGCTCCAAAAGGGCTGTGGAAGATCAGATTCAGTTGCGGGCGTGTCATGTTCGTCAATTTCTCCGATCACATTGTGTGGTTTAGAACAGGTAAATAGCAAAAACGGTCTTGAAAGTTAACTTTCCTGTAGTATTTTATAACCGAGAAATTGTTCATCTGTCTCCCCCATGTCTCTTCCTTCCTACATTGGCTTATTTCCATAGCAGAGAGAATTACTATAAGGAACATCAAGTTACTTTAAAGAAGATCCACCATTTGAAGCCTTGTCATTTCCTTCTTTTTAAAGTATTTCTACATCCCCGGCTCCTCTCTGTTCTGGGTTTTAAGAAAGAAGGGGTGGCCGTTTTCTTTGTAGTCATCCCATGCGTTTGGTGTTACTTAGCATGACATTACTCATATGCTTTGGTAACCAGCTTTTGTGTACTCTCTAAAATCCAGGGCTTAGTTTATTGAGAATGGCGCACATGAAGGTCCCGTTTATTCAGACTGAAGTTGGGGTGGAAGGCAAAGGGAAGATGCAACTTTTACAGCAGGAGAAAATGAATCAGGAACAAGCTGTGGGGGGCGGGGTGCTGGCGGAGCTGGGGAGGGGGAGGGCGGGCAGGCTGGAAACGTGGGCACAGCCCTTCACCGCAGAAGCACATTGAGAGGCAGTTAAAGAAAGCATCAAGTTGATGTGGGAAATTCCAAATATACAACAATCGGGCTTTGTTCGTAATCAGTTCCATATGTGCACTTAGAGAGATGGCGAGAGGGTGAGAGAGAAGGGGAGAGACAGGGAGGGACGGAAACCTCCTAACCCGGACTCAGAGAGCGTGGCTGGTGAGGGTTACGTTACACTGCCTCCCCCCTTTCCTCGCTTCCTGCCTGCACCGTCTGGTTTCAGACTATTGGGGTGGGGGTGGGGTGGGAAATAAATCTGGAATGATACCCGATGATTTAGCCAGATCAGTAGAATCTCTTCCCTTCATAAAACCACACTTGACTGTGTAATGGCTTTGAATGAAGGGTGGGTACCTTTTCAGAACTCTCATCTGTGGCGAGACGTCCTGCCAGCTCAGTCGGAGAGGGGGCAATGGATCAGAGGGGCTGAGAGGTGCTGCCTCTGCTCTGACCCAGGCAGGGCAAAGCCTCTGGGAGCGGAATTTATTTATATTTGACTAAATGCAACTTCCTCTTTCCCAGGGGCATTAATGAGTGTTTCACCGCAGAGCTTAAGGCTTCATGGCATAGTTCAAATCATAAGGGACACTTTGATGAACTAAGTGCAAATAAAACAAAAACACATGCGTTTGATTAAGGCTAAAATACATAGAGAAGAGAATGTTAATGGGAACAAAAATAACCCCCGGCTAGACTCCCACACATTTAAGTCCCACGCATTCCACCTCCTTCCCTGGGGGGTGGGGGGAAGAGGGTCACTTTTCATACCAGCCCAAGAGCCTCCTCTCCGCTAATGGAGTCCTGGCCAGGCCAGTCCCCCTGGGAGTAGGTGACCACCTCTTCAGAGTGATTTGAAGGTTCTTTTAAAGGTTGGCTTGTCCAAAAATATCTTTCTGCTTGTCTTGCTGTGGGTGTCTGAGGTTTACATACTGAAAATCAATTTTGAGTCTAAGATATTTATTTCTACTGTTACAAGCCAAGTGTGTTTCCCTGGAGGAGATAAGCACCCGTACCTTAGCAGATACAACCACGTAAGGGGAGGGGAGAGGGTGAGTGCTCACCAAGCATCCAGGCGTGGCCCAGCGACATGCTAGGAGGTCACCAAGGGCCACCTGTGTGCAGGGAAGAAGGAGGTTTCACCATCTATACTTGAAGAACTCGGGCTCAGAGAGGTTTAGTAAATCGAGCACGGCTGCAGAGCTAGAAATGTCAGAGCCAAGACAAAAACCAAAGTCCACTGGTTGAACTTCAGGGCCCAACTTTGTCCATTTGACTCTGGCCTGTCACAGAGGATTTTTATCAGATTATGGCAGTTTGGAAGTCCAGAAAGGAGAAATGTCTGATGGACTTAACAGGGAAAGGAAAAACTCTCTGTCTTTGAAAATGAAAGAATTGCATTCCAGGAAATCGTGTTGAATTGAGCAGTTCTAAAGTCTCTGGAGCTGCTGCTGTGGTGGCACTAGGAGCCCAGTGCAGGGGACAGAGGAGCTAAGAGGCCCAGGGAGCTAGGGAGGCCAGTACAACCCTGGCCTGGGGCTGAGGCGGGAACTGAGTTATGAGAGCCCCAGGCAGGGTCTCCTGGCTGAGGCTGGAACCCTGGAGAGTTGGCCACTTCTGAGCCACTACTGAAGGCCAAAGGGGGAAGATGCGGAGGAGGAACCCTGGCCTCTCTCTCCCCACTTTTGCCCTTTCGCCTCCCACCAGCATCTTCCAGCCAGGTGACATGGAGCTGTGGGAACCGCCATCACGCAGGGCAGGAAAAGGGGGAGGGATGGATCCCAGTGCCCCTGGTGCCAGGACCAGCACCAAGGGACCAAAACACTGGACCAAGGGACTGGGGGAGGGTGAATTTGGGGGCGACTGAAAGAGAATATGGAGCAAGAGGAAAACCTATAGAACTGAGTGCCGCTTTGAGAGAACAGGCTTTTATAAGGATGGTGGATAGTGGGACGTCCTGGGCATCAAGGGACGTCTACTGGCTGAGGGATGGGGCAAGATGCCTAGGGGATGGGGTGCCAATGAACCCCACAGGAGTGGGGGTTTTTAGACATGCTGGCTTTTAGAATCTAAAGTGGCTGCTTTCCCTGCCTCCGGGAGGAGTACACTTAAAGCTGGTGGAGTTTTGTTTGTTTGTTTTGAACATTTCCTTCCCATCTCAATGAAAACGTTTATAGTAAAAGTGGTATGAAAACACACAGGACTCAATTGAGCGGTATTTCAGGAAAGTCAATGGTCTTGGCAGTCCAAAGCATGGTGAATCAAAGCAAATAGGTGTCCCGGGTCACGGAGAACAGGACAGGAAAGGGGGGCCAGGGATAACAGCCCCCCCACCACCCCCGAGAGCACTTTGCAAAGCTGGTGTTGACAGAGGCAGCAGTTGGAGAGGGGACTGTCCGCTGGGCTAGCGTGTGTGCACAGGCTGGAGAAGAGGGTGCTCACTCACAGGCCGGTGGCCCGGCTGAGGCTAAAAGGCCATGTAGAGGCAGAGAGGGCTGACGTGTCAAGGGCCCGGGCACAGGGAGGACCAGGCACTGCAGCCCAGGCTGAGCTGATGCACCGGCCTCAGATGTCCATTCACCTATTTGTTTGCCCGGTGCTGTTGGGGCTAACCTGTTAGTGCCCTGGAAGTCAACTCACATGCGTTTCTTAGCACAGTCCCTTGCTGGCACCATGAACCGTCGGGTCACAGGACAGTGAGGTTTTGTCTGGGGACGTGAGTGAGGGTGCACAGTATGGTGAGTGCTCCCCTGACGCTGGGGGGCTGGAGCCCAGCAGAGGCCACTGTGAGCCCCAAGGGGAAGGGGCGGAGCGCCATGAGCCGAGAGAAGAACTGGGGAAGCCCAGAGCTGGGAAGCGGAGCTGAAGAGGCCTCTGGAAAAGGAGGACTTACCAACTAGAAAACACACCCCTTATCCTTTTGTTCCTTATTCTTTCTGCGGCAAAAGGTTGAAATTGGGCTTACTGTACATGCCTGTTCTAACTCCTATCTCAAGCCATTCTTCCTCATAACAGCTTGCAGGATGTTGAAAGGGGGCTTTGTCAGTGTTGGTGGAAGTGTCCAGGCAGGAGGCAACCGGGGCAGTGCAGGGAGCAGGGGAGGACGTGGGGTCGGAGCCACATGCCCCCCTGCCCCACCACAGCCACTGTCCCAAACCAACTCCCGGCTGGGGGACGATGGAGAAGCTGCATCTTTGAATGAAACTCGGGGGTTTTCATCATTGTCCCATGAAACAGGGACAAGGAGAATTAGGAGGGATGAAACCAAACGCACCCACGAGGAAACACATCTTTCCTAAATATCCAGAATTGGGCATCCAACATTCTATGCATGTAACAAAATATCACACGTACTTCCTAAATATGTACCAATATTATGTATGGATTAAAAAGCCAACCCTAACAAAATGCATATACTGAACAAATCTGGAAAATTCCTAGAGTCAGAGGAGGGTGTTTGGAAGGGAAGCCCCGTGTCTCCTCAACATTCCATCCCCGTTCCCAGGCGTCGTGGCTCCGATAACCACGCGATCCACGTCCCAGCTTATTAGAGGAAGCTGGGACTGAGGTTAGACAAACAGAAATGCTGTCAGCATCCATAATTTTCTGTTTGAAAAGTGGCTGGAAGTTGGGCTGAACGTGAAACCAAATAACCCTAAGAACAGGACCAAGATGTCAAACGACACTTGCACCATCGGACCGCACATGCCTGGGCCTGTGAGATCAGTCCCAGCTCATCAGTGTGGGAGAGTTTAGGTTCCTCTTGATTTTAACTGAGGTTTGTTCTGATGCAGCACCCTGTTGGCAGGGTTTGTGCCTGGAAGATGCTATAGGTAGACCTGCAGTTAGCTTGGGTGGGGAGATACATTCCTCCCTCCTTCCTTCTTTCCTTTCTTCCCTCCCTCACTTCCCTTCCCTTCCCCCTTTCCTTCCCTCCCTCCCTCCCTCCCTTCTTTCTCCTTTGCCTAGTTGGGCTACAATCAAGGCTTCCTCTAATACGTCTTTCTCTTCCTTGAGCAGCCAGACAAAGGAGACACAGCAAGTTTAGCCTGAACTTCAGCTAACCCCTGGTTGTCCCCACCGGGGAGGGGTGAATCAGCTGTTTGCTCCTGAGATGACATTGTCTCTGCTCTTCCTATATTCCATACCAAGTTCTACATATTGACCTCCTGGTCGTCCAGACCAAGTTTATTATTTCCTTTGATCACTTACACTGCATCGTTCATTGCACAACTATTTCACGGAGAGCCTAGTGAAATAACGCAACCCCCTTGTACGGCATAATCTATCACAGGAATTATTCCTCTGGTTCTAAAATATATTGATTTACTTCATTCACACAATCCCTTATCAAGTTAGTGCTCTTATTGTCCCTGGATGGAGTTGAAGGCCCAGAGAAGTGGAGGAACTTGCCCTGGGTCACGCAGCACCTGGCTCCGAGGCTGTGCTGTCCTGTGTCACTTCTGTGTGACCCAAGAGGGGGAGTACAGGAAACTCCTGCTGATGTGTTTCCTTTTGCTGCTCAAATTCAGCTCCTCTCTATGTAATGAAGTGTCTGTGGTGAAAGATCTCTTGGCCTGAGACCTGAGTCTGCGTCTGGAAAGTCGCTGGAACGTGGGATGAAATATAATAGTGTGTGTGAAAGTTCTTTGTGAATGACACACATGTGCCTGTGTGAGTGTGTGCACGTGCACGCTCACGGCTCTCCCATCCTCACGCTGTAGGCTCCTTTCCTGTCACCTCAGCTGCTGCGATAGCCTCTGCCTCATCATGCACAGTCTCACATGACTTCCTTGTCCCATCCATCTGGATTCCTTCTAGGCCACCTGGCTTAGCCACATATTTTAGGTGATAAAGAGACTTTTCCCTTAAGTTTTGATAGTTCCATATTTAGTATGTTTCTTTGAGTAAAAAAGGACTAGAGAATTAATCTGACCAGAAGAGGACCTGCACCCTCACCAACTCACAAAGGAAATCACACCTTACACTCTTCCAGGGAGAAAAGGAGATGGCGTCTAAGCTACATGGAAACCCCATGAGCTAATTGGGGATCCCAGAATCTCATTCAATGTTTAGAGCAGGGACCAGGTCACAGAGGTGCAAACAACCTGGGTGCAGGATTAGTGCACACTCCATCTCTTGCTTCCTGGGCGTCAAGCCCGAGGCACATCAGTGTGCTGCAGACTGTTCAGCCCTTCAACTCTTGCAAAGAGGGAGCCGAGATCCTCCTCACAAGCTTTTGGATTCCTTTTATTCCTCCAAAACAAGGTCCTTCACATCTTGCCTTGATTTGTCCCCATCAGAGCTCTACTTACCCTCCCCAGCATGAGGCCAAGTTAGGCCGTCAGCAGCTACAGCCTGGACTAAGGGCTACTCTGCCTGGTGCTAGGAGTGATGCCTGTCCAGAGGCTGAGAAGTCAACACGATTGCAAGAAGCCTTCACGATTAAGAGGTAATAAGCTGATCCCGATGGGTTAGCCGTGTAGATTGGCATTCGAGATCACTTTCCAAAACCCTTTCTCATGTGCTGTTGGTTGTGGACAGATTTTGATAACTAGCATTGATCAGCCGTGTTTATGAAGTACAATTTGCAGAGGCTAAACTGTGTAATTGCACCCAGCATGGCAAAATAAATAATGGCCTTATCTGTGGTATTGACTACCCAGGATTAGTGGAATATATACAGCATACCTCCAAACAGAGCCAATGGAGGCTGACTCTTCATCTTTACTAGGCTTAGCTCTCAAATTTCAGGTGTCTTAGCTAAACATTGGGCGGCAAGTGATCAGCTTTCACATCTGCTTCTCATTTTTCTGCTTCCTTTTTCCAGGAGGAGAAATTTAACATATAATTTTCTTCCACGGGAGAAGAGTTCATCTTGGTTGAAGTGATCCCTCCGGCATTGCAAAGAACAATGGCTTTCTTCTGGGCCATCATATTGCTTTCTCTTTTGTGTTAGGACTATATAACTCCCAAGGGCAAATGCCCATTTGCCTGGTGGTCTCAGGGATAAGCCATATGGTCTATATTTTCCTAATGAAGATAGCTTGGATGGGAGAATACATTTTTTCCTTGAAAACTGAGCATTTTTTTGAGACAGGGTCTCACTGTGTTGTTCAGGCTGGAGTGCCATGGCATTAGCCTAGCTCATAGCAACCTCAAATCCTGGGGCTCAACTGATCCTCCTGCCGTAGCCTCCTGAATAGCTGAGATTACAGGTGCATAGCACCAAGTCTAGCTGGTTAAAAATTTTTTTTTTTTTTTTTGAGATGAGGCCTCACGATATTGTTCAGGTTGGTCTCAAACTCCTGGTCTCAAGCGGTCTTCCTGTCTTGCTTTCACAATGTGCTAGCCTTATAGCTGTGGCTACCATGCCCAGACTCAAAATTAAGCATCCTGAATTTGTGAGAAAGATTGGTGCCTGTAATCTTTGCACTGTGGGAACATACTTTAGGTTGAGTGTGCCCTACAGGACACGCAACATCCTGTGAATCAAAATTTCAAAGGGTTCCCCAGCCCAAGTTCATGGCCAGAATGGGAAAAATACCTTCTACAAGCAGATCCTGCCAAATGCAAAGCCTCTACACTGTACCTTGAATAAAAGCACCTCGAACGTTCCAGAGCAAGGTGCACATAGCCAGGAGACAGGACCGGGAGCTAGCCCTGAAAGCCCTCCGTGCACTCTGACTGCCCTCACCTTCCACACTCCTGACTCTGGTGTCACATCCCGTGTGCCATTTGCACCTGTGTGCTCGTGCATACGTCCACGCGTGCCATCTCTTCAGGCAACCCGCAGCACAGCTGCAGCTAGAGAGGCCTCGGAGGGATGACAACTAATTATGAAACACCAGGTCTGATATGTCCCTCTTACCTCATCTTGCAGCAGCCTTGCGTTCCCTCAAAGCCCCCCAGTGGCCCTTTGTAATCCTGGAAAAGAAGCCTCAATATGGAAACAGCTGTTCTTGAGATAGTGGGATGACAGCCTAATGAGTACGCCCTGAGCTGCAGAGGAAACCCGAGGCTAATGGGCCTCTGATGCAAATACCCTTTCTAGACAATTAGACTCAGAGAAGGCCTGTGGTCCCCAGCAAGGCTGGGAGAGAAGACACCGGCCTACAGATATCAAGTCCTCTTTTGTTCTTTGTTAGGTTTTTATCCTCTCAGAACCCTCTGGGCTATCAGACTCTCCCTGGCTCTGGAAAGGCAGCCGGAAGTCACCTTGCTCAGAGGCCCCTCTGGGGGAGCCAGCTGGGGTCCCCAGAGCACCTGCCATTTTGGTGGCAAGTGAGACAGCCACAGTTTGCTGACGCTCAGGCAGGGAAGGAAGGCTGCACTTGAAAAGAACCCAAATTCCCCATAATTCAGTGTGTGTGTGTGGGGGGTTAGGTGGTAACAGTGGGAGAGAGCTATAGGGGTGGAGGAAAGAAAAATGACCTTTAGAGGCACCAGGGGCCACCTTCATGGAAGGCAATTTTCCATGGATGGGGCGGGGGTCATTGATTCCATAAGGAGCACCCTGAAAGCCAGGGGTTTCAAAGAGTGTGCTATTAAAATCATCACAGGAGTAGAAGTGTCCTTGTCAACCCCCCATCCACAGGAAAACTGTCACATGCAGTTTACGGTAGGGGTCACGCACCTATGAGAATCTAACGCCACTGCTGATCTGACAGGAGGCAGAGCCCAGGTGGTGATGAGAGCAACAGGAGCAGCTATAAATACAGCCACCAAAGACACGTCCCCCTCCTGCCTGCAGCACAAGCCTGCTCATACTGACAAAGAGAGGACGCTGGCTGCAAACCTCCCATTCCCGCAAACCCAGAAGGACGCTCACCATCATCGACACGTCGCTCGCTGCCTTAGCCACAACTTCCCAAGGCTATGGTCAGAAGGAACTCAGATCCCCACACCCAGCCTGGGAAAGGGCCACCCCCTCTGGCACCCTGTCAGCACAGTGTTACCTCCATCTGAAGACAAATTATAAATTAATAAAGAAAAAAAGCCCCAGACTCTCACGTCTGCCAAAACACACTATTCCCTGCAAGGTTCCTCCCGGGGCCCCAGCGCTGTACAGTAAAGAAAGCGCCAATGCTCTCGGAGCCTTTCCAGATCCCAGACGCAGACACGCTGGTCCTTGCAAGGCAAGGCAGCCGCCTTCCCGCGGCCAGCGCCAGTGTTGTTCTTGGCACAAGAGCAGCACTCAGCTGCCACCTGTGTTTCACAGTCTGGCGTCCCCTCAACCCCCACCGAGAACGCAAAACCAACAGACCTCTCACCCACAGAAAACCCCAGAAAAGGGTAAGAACTGGTGTGGTTGGTTTGGAGAAGGGACGCTGAGCTTGCAATGAAAGCCAGGGGCTCTCAAAGAGTGTGCTGTTCAAATCATCACAGAAGCGTCCATGTCAACTGCTCTTGTCATTACTTGTGAATCTTGCAGATGGCCTCATCCTATAAAATCAATTCTGAGGCGCTCTTGGGAACTGAATATCTAGGGAAATGGAAGAACCTGGGCGTTGGGACTCTGAGGATGGTGCTGTTCGCCTCTCCCTACTACATTCAACATTTTCTACATTGAAAAAAAAAAAAAAAAAAAAAAAAATCAGTATTTTCACCACCACTCCCCTTGTCTGGAATGGTTGCCTCACTTCACAAACAAATCTGGTCCTCCCCCAGAATGCCCATTGTAGCTGCTTTGATCTCTTCTGGCAAATGTTTTCTATTTCTTTACCCCATTCATTGAGACATCTGCAAGTGACTTGATTTTAGAAGCCACATCTCTGCTATTTAATCTGTATGGATGGTTCTGTGACCCCCAGGCAATCAGGAACTTGATGGTTCCCCCCCACCCCCAACCCGGCACATGAGTAAGAAGAAATAATCACACTGTATGGGGACTGGACAGTGAAGATTAAAATCAGATCTGGTCACAGGGACAGAGTCCCAAGCACTTGTGGAGGGGCAGGCAGACTCTTGTGCCCAGACTATGAAAAGCCTTTACTTACGAACACGTCCATTAACAGGTGTTCCAGCGTAACCTCCAAGTCCTCCAGTTTGGCGGCTAAAGTCATGATGAACGTTCTGATTTGCTCTCAGACCCCGCCGACAGCCGGCCCTGCAAACTCCTCCAGTCAGAAACACGGTCGGCGTCAAATTTGGTCACAAGGCAGAGTTGCCACTATTGGGAAGTGGAAACCCTTACAACCAAACAGAACATTGCAGACTGGACTGCGAGCGCCTTGTTGGCAGAAATTGTAAAGTATTTAAAAAAACCCACACTCTAATGTGGGTGCTGGTCACAAAGTGAGGTCCCCAGATGGAGAATCCAGCCTCCGCCTTCTGTGTCTAACTCTGCAGTCAGACAGGCCGGCCAAGGGCAGAGAATCTCACCAGTGGACGGGAGAGAAAGACCGGGTGTAAACGCTGCAGAGAATGGAATCAACCGGCCGCCTCTGATATTTATGGGGCCACATGTTTTGACTCTAACCCATTTCTCAGTTCATTTCTGACCTTTCTTAACCGGTCAAACACACTGGAGAGTATTGTCGAGCAGGGCAGTGGGTCCCCCAGAAGTTGGCTGTGACAAATGCTGGGGCAATTCACACAGACGGGCCATCAATAGTTCTTTGTAAAAAACGTATCAGACCTTGCTCTGTACGCCGTGACAGAAAAGCGCATAGTCTTGTGGAAAACAAGGAAATGAAAGTTGTGGGGGTGCTACATTTCCCCCCAGAATATTATTAGATCCGTCCACTCTCCTCCTCCCTCCGTCCCCCACGCCCCCCTGTTGTAAGAGTAAACATCAAGAAAAAATTGAATCTCTTGTGTCAACTCTGCAAGCTTCTGCCAGTTACAGATATCCACAGAATCTTACAAATGCCATTTCCCCTTTTCTGTTTCTAAAGTTTGCCTTGTTTTTATACTTAGAATTTTTTTTTTAATTGTGGTGAAATATACCAAAAATAATAATCGGTGTCAACTATTTTTAAGTGTAGAGTACAGGAGGGTTAAGGACATCATGCTGCTGTGTAACCATCACCACCATCTCCAGAATGTTTCACTTTGCAAAACTGAAACTCTGTATCCACTGAACAACAACTCCTCTCTCCCCTCCATCCCTTGTCAACTACCCTTGTCCTTATGAGTTTGAGAACTCTAGGGACTGCATTTAAGTGGGATCATACAGCATTTGTCCCTTGGCAATGGACTCATTTCACACAACGTCTTCAAGGTTTATCTACCTTGAAACAGGTGTCAAAATTTCCTTCCTTTTTGAGGCTAAAATTGTATATCCTAAACCCACTGCTTTGGACAATTTTTCAGGCCTGAAAAAAATCTCTCAGGGACACTGGATTGTCAAGGCACTGATGGCCATTTTTGCTGTGACTGTATTGGCCAAAACAGCCTTGACCTAGGCAAGTGAGTCCTGAGATCTCTTTTCTTAGTTTCCTAAATAATTCCCAAACGCTAGTCTCTTGATTCCAAACAGGTGTAACCATGGAGCAGTCAATATTGATGGCAAAGAAGGTAGCCCCTATGAAATTGAGAAGGAAACACAAATAGAAAGGTTTCCACTTTATAACAAAACTCTCCTCCCCTTGCCTCTAACGTGTTAACGGTCGGAACTCTCCAATTTAGTATCTTTCCATGAATTTTCATTTTTCCCAAAGGAGATACATACAGACATAATTCAGCTTTTAACACTTAAGCAAAGCTACCACAAAATAAGGGACAAAGGAAAGAATTGATAAAAAGCTTCATCTTATTTTAAAAGCAGATTTAGAGTCTGTCAAATTAGGTTAGCTTGACGGTTGGCCATACAGTGTACATAGATGTTCTTGGAGTTATGGTTTCTATTGTTTTTAAGCCTCTAACAGAGGAGTCGAAGTGGACTCACGGCAGGTGTCCCTTGTTACCAGGGAGGGGGAGGGCGAAGCTGTGATGAATGGCTTCCATAGGCAGGAATGCACAGAACATACATTTCCTTGATGGGTGAACTCACTCACACAGCTTCCTATCAGCCAGTGTGTTTGCCGTGTCTGAAATGGATTTAATAACTAGAACAACAACACCAGCAAGGAAGACTCATACAAGATGACTTCTTCCCACAGAGTCACCATCTGTTGTTAAACTATAGTTGTCCTGAAGAAGAGATTGTTGGTCAAAGGGAACCATAGTCTCCCACTCTCAGCAGCGATTTTAGGTGGCTATTTTCTAAGACAGCTTTTGGGAGGGTTCATGGACAGTCAAAGAAGCTGTTTCTTTTAGAATATAAACAGCAAACTTTAGGGATTAGAAACTGTATCAGGGCTGTGTGAGGTTGCTTATGCCTGTAATCCTAGCACTTTAGGAGATCAAGGCAGGTGGATCGCCTGAGCTTAGGAGTTTGAAACCAACCTGAGCACAGTAAGACCCATCGCTACTAAAACAAAAACTAGCCGCGTGTTGTGGTGGGCAGGTGCCTGGAGTCCCAGCTACTTGGAAGGCTGAGGCAAGAGGATCACTTGAACCCAAGAGTCTGAGGCTGCTGGGACTGTCTCAAAAAAAGAAAGAAAGAAAAGAAAAAAGAAACTACATCCTTCAGGCAGTGTAATTAGTTCTGTACAGCTAGGACACTAAGGAGAATGTATTACAAACATCCTATTTTTAGAAACAAAGTTACTAGAATAGTTTTTAAAGGGGAGATATTGACCAGAAGGGAGTTAGCCTGCAGAGAGCACAGGAAGTGAGCAGTGGATGTCACCAAGAAGAGACATTTATCATGAACTTGGATAGTTGGGTACCAAGGAGGTGGCAGGACACCACCAGCAGGGAAACCTCTGATAAGTCGTGATCACAAAGCAAGTTCACTGGCATCAGGGCTCACCATTTATGAGTCTGCGGTACAGGCTGGGTTGGGCAGATCAGTGGTGGATATTTTCTTAGGAAGTATATTCTGTCTACTGAATATATATATATATATATTTTATAATATGAACTTTTGTTGCTGCATACAACTGGTCATGCATTTGCACATCCTTTAGACAAATATTTATTTAGTAAATGGGCCAGATGTGAGCATAGGTGCAGGTGCTGCTAAGAAAATTAAAACACAGTTCTTGCTTCAAGCCTTTACAGTCCAGAAGAGATGAGGCATGATGTGTTGATGTGATTTGAAGCTATCTTTTCTTGACAGATATGAATGTAGTTTGTGCTCCGGTATTAGGGGTATTCACTGCGGATGGATGAGGGAGAGGTCACGGATGAAACCTCCCCCTTCATGGGGAAGGAAAGCAGCAAGGATGAGAGGGGAGGTTCTCACTGACACCTCCAAAGGACGGGATTTGCAGGGGCATTGGGCCGGGGCTGTGATGGAGCCCAGGGGCCTGAGCCCTGGGTCCCTGGAGTTTGAGGAAATGACAGTACAGTATCTGGATACAATCTTACAGATGCCACTTTGACAGTATCCATTTCAGTTGGAAAAGGACACACTTCAACCATTCACTGAGCTTAGTGATCACCTGAGGAGTCTGACATGAATCTCCATGCTGGGGCTTGCGAGTGAAGAACCATTAAGTCAGTGACCCACTGGGAACGGCAGACAAATACTAGAACTTGTTCTGCACATTTAGGGAATAACACTTGTGGGTATGCTTTTAAATCTGGAAATGTTAAATTTCTTTCTGTTTAAATTTTAGATCACTGTCTCCTCCAGCAGGCTTCACACTTTTAATATTTGGAAGGTGCGGATTGGCTGAATTCTCTGTGCAGATGGGAAGCTGGTCTCCGTCCTTCTTAGGGAAACAGTGGGATAAATCATTTTTCTAGAGAGTTCCATATTATTCTGCAGTCCTGAAAACAAATTATCCACTTGAAACACAAGAGAACTCTGCAAAAGGTAGGGCCTCTGATTCAACTAGATAATTCAACTCATATCAGCCAATCTCTGTTTAAGGACTAACGTGTGCAAGCCCCGGGCAGTAGGCAATTGAAGAGACAAAAATGTTTTTCTGGAACCATCTTTCTGTCCACCCTGAGGCAAGGATTTTCTACTCAGTAAGACCATTGATTGGAAGGTCAGGTTCAAAGTTCTAGATCAGACTACCACACAGTTGATCAGAATTGGGCAGTCAGGTAACTTCCTTAATGAGTCACTGCCAGGGTTGGTGGCTCTATGTGGCAATTCGATTCAATTATTAAATACTTACCGAAATACTTTTAAAGGTAGAATCTTTTATTCTCATCACTCAATTAGTCACACAGATCAAGTTTACAGTGCAAAACAAACAAACAAAAAACCCCACACACATACCAAAGGAACAACTCTAATCCCTTTAGAGTTTATTTTTTTATTATGGGTGTAAGACAAAGATCCAGTTTCATTCTCCAGCATGTGGTTGTCCAGTTTTCTTAACACCACTTATTGAAGAGACTGTCCTTTCCCTAAACCTATAGGCTACTATGCTAAATAAAATAAGCCAGACACAGAAAGACAAATACTGCACCATCTCACTTACACTTAGAACCAAAAATAACTGATGGAAGTAGAGGCAGGATAGTGGTTACCAGGGGCTGCAGGGAGGAGGCTGGAGAGATGTTAGTCAAGGATTACAAAGTTTCAGTTACGCGGCATGAATACGTTCTGCAGACCTATTGTACAACCATGTGAATGCCGTCCACAATGCTGTACCGTAGACTTGAAATTTGCCAAAAGGATAAATCTTAAGTGTTCTTGTTATAAAATGAAGGAAAGAGAAAGAAAAAAAAATGGTAACCAAGTGTGCTGATGGATACGTTAATTAACTTGATTGTAGTGATTATTTCATTTATAGAAACATTAAGTCCAGTACCTTAAATGTATACAATTTTACGTGTCAATTAGGCCTTGATAATTGACCTTGTTGGGTGGGGCGGAACCTTCAACATAGCCGTCGCGGTGACTGATACTAACATCTGTCGATGAACTTGTCTATCAAGCGTGTGCCTTACCTTAAAACCAGAAGGAGAGAGGATTTTAAAGATATTAATGCGTATTTTAGTAAAAGCCCTTTGGATGGTTCCACAGACGGCTAGCTGCTTCTCTGGGTCTAGTTATAAAGGCAGGCTTGTCTGCTACGGCTGTCTCTAAGACAGCAGACATGTTAATTTAAAGGTTGGCTTTTATAGTCCCTCACTCCACCCCCACTGCAGCCTGGCACTGTCAGGGGATCAGGCGGTGGTTCTCAGTAGACCATGCCATTTATATGTGCCCCGTCCTCCGTGTTGGTGTCAAATGGCTCACACACAACCAACCCTGTCTCCTCCACTCGTGATGCATCTTTGATTTGACAGCCTGTCTGACAAGCACAAAGCCTCTATTTCCCTGCGTCTTCCCATTTGTAAGGATGAATTCCAAGACTTTCACAACTCACAGGCAGTGAAATCAGTGTCGGGCACAGCAGCAGGCCCTGGGCTTACGATGGACAGAAACACATTATAAACTGGCCTTCTCCTTGTCTGGCCACCTGTCACTAGCTGTATTAGAGTACTGCTGTTCACCTGTACTGCTATTTAGAGTAAAAGAGGCTTGTCGGGTCACCACCACGAGAGTACATTTGGAATGTGCCAAGAACGTTCAGCTCAACTCCACCATGTAGAGTTTCTAAGGCACCTTGATTTCTAGAGTTCAGGGGCATGTGGGGGAAGCACAGACCCTGACTATACCCCCCTGAACCTTCTACAGCTTTTCTTTAAAAAACAAATTTTAAAAAATGTATTATGGGTACATGACAGCTGTGTGTCTCTCTAGGGTACACATGATGCTTTGACTCAGGCATGCAATGTGGGTTAATCAAAACAGGGTAATTGGGGTCCAGGCGCTCTTGATGGTGCTTGCGCGTGTGTAACACATGCGGGATCCCTGTGGCCGGGGGTTGTTTTGAGAGTGAACATGATGCTCCAGGTGAGGCTCTTATAGCTAATCTGAAACACGAAGCTGTGAGGTGGGGGCAGGAGCTCTGGGATGATCACTAATTTTACCTGTTCTCGACTTTGCCCACCTGGGAGTGAGGCGGTCTGCTCACTAAAGTCAAGGCCAAAATGGCAAGCCTGCTGTTGGTGAAAGGCAACCCCATGGAGAGCCACTGTCCGTCTCCTGGGACTCTGACTTAGATGGTGGCTCCTCTCCTCCTAAACCTTTCCCATGGGGTCTTGGAGTTAAGAGCCCTTTGTTCTGACAATTTTTTCTTTTCTTGAGGCAGAGTCTCACTTTGTCACCCTTGAGAGAGTGCCATGGCATCACGGCTCACAGCAACCTCAAACTCTTGGGCACAAGCGATCCTCCTGCCTCAGCCTCCTAAGTAGCTGGGACTACAGGCACCCACCACAACACCAAGCTAGTTTTTCTATTTATAGTAGAGATGGGATCTTGCTCTTGCTCAGGCTGGTTTTGAACTCCTGAACTTAGGCAATCCACCTGCCTCAGCCTTCCAGTGTTAGGATTACAGGCAAGAGCTTTGACAAATACTTTTAAATGTACATTACTATCCTCAAATAAGATTCGTGGGTAATGTAAACTACTTATGCATATTATATTTAAAATATCATCACAATTCTCTGTCCTGTAATCAAGAAATAAAAGGAAAGCAAGCTATCATCAAACAACATATATTATAATATGTAAATGATTGCAGATAACACAGTGACATTGACATGGCAGGGAAGGGATTGATCCTAAATCAACTCTGGGGGCCGGAGCTACAGAAGCTAACTGCCAAGGGCCAGCGGTGTCCGGGACTCACATGCCCCTAGACTATTGCTTTATCCTGGAATGTGAATAATCCTTGGTGAAGTTTCAACTACAGTGAACCATTATCACCCCTTGATTTGCACAATGGCTGCATTCCTGGGAGAGGCAGTCAGCGGAAAACAAGCAGAGGTGCCCAAATCTGCACCTGTCACTTCCTGGGCACCATGTTGCCACAGCTCCAGTTAGGGCTGGTGGGGGGTACCAGCAAAAGGAGCTGCCCGTGGGAGCCACCTGGGATATTGCAACACCAGGGTGGTGTCCTTCTGCTTCGTCCACCGTTGCCCCTTAGACACCAGTACAGTGTCCCCCCACCCCATCTCTTGCTGTGAGTTGGGTCCCTGGGCTGCACTAGTGGTGACCAGCTCCAGGATCCTGCCTGGGAGGGAACACAGCTGCGGGCGCTTTTGAGCGGGCGAGGGTGGTGGCTATGCATCTGTTCTCCCAATCCTGTTATTCTGTCTCCCGGCATTCCCAGACAAACTCAAGAGCAAATCCCGAGGCTGGATGTTTTCCCATTTGGTCCCTAGCGTCCCCCACTAACGTCCAGCTCCATGACGTCTGTGTGCCTCTTCCTCTCGCAGAAGCTTCCCAAATGCATGTGTTGCAATGTGTATGTCCCTGCCGACTCCCCGGGCTGCCAGGTGGCCAGTGGGCCCGTCTTCTGTGGCAGGCTGGTAGCAGGTGACCATAGCCCTCAGAGTTCAGAGGCATCAGAATCCAGGGAGAAGGACCCTGAATGTTGTTCATCCTCGAGCCAGGAGGGCCCCAGGCGTCCCATGCCTGATCTCCACACTAGGAAGAACGTTCTGGTACAGCTGGCAGAAGCATGGGAGTGAGAGGGTATCACTTGACTTTAACCCCCCAAGTGATGAACAGATGCAGAATCCCCATCCCTGGGAAAAGGAAGCTCAGACAACAGGTAAGGATGAGAATTACTCTGAAGCAGAAGGATGATCAGATCCTTGCCTTCGGGTGGGTGGGTCTCTACCCGCCCCTCACAGCTCTAATCCATAAATTACCTGACCTCCTCATTCAGTTTACAAACCTCTAGTCAAGGTTCACTCAAAGAGGGACGGGCATCTGATGGCCTGAAGGTGGGGGCAGTGTCCCTGCCCCTAAAGCCAGTAGACCCTCATGCAGGCCATTCCTAGAAGGGAAGAGGACACGGCCCCTCACAGGTTTCTGACCTTCCTGCAGCAACCTCAACTTCAGGGGTCCTTTCCCTGTGAAGGAAGACTGGTGTCACCTGGCTGGTCACCTGGGACCTCAGCCTCCTTGGGCTCAGTTTCCTCAGGCATCCAATTCCAGGTTTGATAACATGAGGATAACATGAGGATCTCCAGGATTTGAGTATCATGAAACAATACGGTCTGAAAATGAAGTTCAATGTTGGGAGGACCAACGTATAGGGTTGCCAGTAATCTTATATTTAATTGTCATTTTAGGGCATTAAAAACAAACAACACAAGCTACATATCATCAGCTGTTCCCATGATTCTATTAAAGAAAAGCCATTCTAACACACATCCAGAAGGAGAGAGAGAAAAATCTCAGCATTTAAAGTGGAATCCATTTAGATCGATAGGAAACTCCTGCTACCGTGTGTATTTTTGTCCTGGCCAACACACTGGGGAGGACTTTCTCATCACGGAGATCTGGGACGGCATCTGGGACCAGAGCACCAGAGGATGGTCTAGCTCAATACAAACGTAACACATGTGACGGTATCTCACTATCTCACTTGTCAATGCGTCCTCACATCCTATGACACAGACTCAAGATATGCAGAAAAGAACTAGCGAGTGAGACCCTGGAGCAGACTCCTCCACCTTCCTTCTCTTCTACGTGTTTTAATTCTCTGACCATCTCAAGGCCAAATCACAGAACAGAACATCAACAAGGCAGAAAGGGCACACTGGAAGAAATGCCAGGCCATCCTTTTCAGGGCTGCAGAGAAGGGACAGACTGAGAGGTGGCCAAGTGCAGGGATGCATGTAGCTCTACTTGATCAAATTGCTTGCAGGTGTATTCTGGATGCCCCTACCCACATCTCATGGCGACGGTGACAGAATCACTGAGCTTAATTCTATTCTCTAAGCACGTACTCTGGAGGAAGCAACCCAATTCCTATCCTCCAGACTGAGACCCTCTTTTATTTGAAACTCTTTTTGATAATTTTTTTAGTAGATAACATATGCAGATGATACAGAATTCAAAATTAACAAGAAGACGGAGATAAAAGGTTAATGTCTCTTCTACCTCTGATGGCCACCCCGTCACTAAAGGCAACTACATAAAGCATTGGTGATTATGTACACACACATATGTGTGTGCACACACAAACACACATACTTTGCAACTGCCAATTGGACTTGATTGGCGTATTTCATGGAATCAGGCCCCCTCCCACCCCAAAAGTCATGTGTATTAAAAAAAAAAATAGCTTTTGTTGATTTGGCTATGCGTGGAGGTTGTCCCAATCCACACCCCACAGCACAGAGAGTGCCCGATTTTTTTTACCCTCAAGTCAGGTACACAGTATAAAAGCAAAGTTTTGAATTTGGGGCCATGTGATAGGTGAAAAATGGCATTTCATTTTCATTTTAGCTTATGATCTTTGCTCATAAACCAAAATGCTGGTTCACAAAATTTCCCTAATACAAATTCTCTTTTTGGAACCAAGGTTCCATTGTCCCAGATGGATCCAGCTGTGTCCCAACACCATCCCAATAGTGGGCATGTGGTAATGATTATCAGTGAGATGCTGGAAACTTCTATCCACTGAAGTCCATATTTAAAGGCAATTTAAGAGAATCTTTATTAAGGCTCCCTCACCCATCTCTGTCTGGTCTACCCCAAAGCACACCTGTTAAAGCCACACAAAGCAAGAACAAAGCGTAATTCATCTGAATATTTCCCCTTAGTAAAATCACCCTTTGGCCTTGACAAGAGATAGCCAAGCAATGAAAGGGTTGAATCTTAAAAGACCTGGGATCATGACACCTGATCCGACATGGACTGTGTAAAATTGATAACAGTCGTCAGCTGCTCAAGCTCAAATCTACCAAGCTCAGAAACTAATCTCATAAGCGATCAGCAGTGTAGGCAATAAAGATCCTCAGAATTTCCACTGTGGGCTAAGATATACGAGAATGTCCACCACTCTAAATAAGGCTGACGAATCCTCTGTGACTTCTTTGAGTGAAGGCTTGTTGCCATTGACTTTTAGCACTCGGGCTGATCCCAGGGCCCCTGCTAAATTTATGATTGGCGTCTGTTTGATGCTGTTGTGAATTTGCTTAGGTTTCCATTTACTCTCAAGGTCACTGCTGTGTTTAGATGAAACAGTAATGATATCGACCTTGAGTACCTCATTTCTTAAGCATTTTTGAAAGGGACAGTGTAGACACTACTGAATTCTTGGACAATGTAAAAAATTCATTATAGAACAGCAGCCCGTGACTAAATAATGGAATTAATCTAACATATTACATATTTTCTGAGCTTGTTGTTTTCTGCTGAATTTGTGCTAGGGTTGTGGTGATTTTCAACGAGTACTGAAAGAATCAGGCCATAATACTGTGGCTGCAAACGCCGAGACTCGTGAATTATTAGAAAGCTGTTTCATAGAATGTGACCTCTCCATAGATTATTTCCTTGTATTGCTGTTTAATAATATCCTTTCTGGACAGGCGAGGTGGCTCACGCCTATAATCCTAGCACTCTAGGACGCCAAGGCGGGTGGATTGCCTAAGCTCAGGAGTTTGAAACCAGCCTGAGCAAGAGTGAGACACTGTTTCTACGGAAAAAACAAAACAAACAAACAAAAAAAAAAAAAGAAAGAAAGAAAGAAAAACTAGCCGTGTGTTGTGGCAGGTGCCTGTAGTCCCAGATACTTGGAAGGCTGAGGCAAGAGGATCACTTGAGCGCAGGATTTTGAGATTGCTGTAAGCTATGATGCCACTTCACTCTAGCCTGGAGGTTGTCCCAAAACAACCAATAGGGCAATAGAGTGAGACTCTGTCTTAAAAAAAAGTAAAAAACCTAATAAACACACATATATGTAAAAAAACCCAAATAAATAAAAAATATAGGACCCATACAATTAGATCAAGAAAAAAAATCCTTTCTGCTTATAAAGGGGTAGTTGTCATATATGCTGTAATGGATGTAGTTCTTTCACATCTGAGAATTTGCATTTCTAATTTCCAAGTCAGATCTCATGGCTCACTCATATCGTCACATCTTTATCCACCTGTGTACCTATCACGTACCTATCTGCCATCTCTTCTGCTCTTTACCGGTGCCAGGCACTGTCCTAAGTCCTTGGAAATATGAATTTGTTTAATCCTCACAATAGCATTTTTACCATGCTCAGTTTTACAGAGAAACTCAAGAACAGAGAGTTTAAGTTGCTTGCTCTCAGCCACACAGCCAGTCACGTGGCAGATCCAGATATGAACACAAGTGTCCGGCTGCAGAGTCCATGCAATTATTGAGCTTGTGTGTACACCATTCTGAGTTCTGTGAACAATCACTCGCTCCCTGTGGCTGAGGGAAAAACATTCTTCTGTTGGCTGAAACAGAGAGAGTTCTTGTGGGGAAGCTAAGCTGGTTCAAAAGTGTGTGTGGCGGAGCCCTAGGGGGTGGTCACTGGAAAATGTTTGGTATTCATGTACTAGATAATCTCAATAGCATCTCCATTGTGTAATGGAGAAAGTCAATAATGGTACTAAAGGAATGTGGTTGAAGTGAATGCTGGAGCAAAAAAAAACAGAGAATGATGCAATTCTTAAAGTGGGGAAGAGTGTCACATTCATCTGAGACTGACTACATTCTGGAGAACAGGGAACAGGCCCCAGGGACCTTGCCTCACTTGACCTGTTTGCTAAAGGCCGCGCATGGAGCAGACACCAGAATCCTGGCGTTGGATCTCCAGGTCACGCATTTTCCTATTCGCTTCCTATGAACAGGAGTGGGGACTCCTGAGACTCTACAGATTAGCTCAGCTTTTTCCTTCCTACCCTGCAAATGTTCTCTAGAGGAAACAAGGTTGGATGAGAGGAGAGCTTAGCTCTGGGCTGGATGCGGTTGTTGCAGCTTCTTGTACACTTCTTTCCATTTAACAAGGTGTTGATGGAAAGGTGGTTGAAAGAGAAATACACGGGGTGTGAGAAGGCAGGCAGGCAAGGTGTCTATTACCCACAAGCATGCAGAAATACATTTCTCCTGGCTGCAAAGTAGCTTGCACCAGGATTTCAGAGCGGAGTAAGAGTTCTCCTTCCACTTAATTAAAGGAATTAGATGACTCCCCTGTGAGAAGATAATGTGGCTTATCTTATCACAATGGAGCCTTGAAAACAGCAACTTCCAGTGCTTTGAAAGAGTCATGGAGTCTATAGAGTTACACGCGTTTCTTCTTTTCTGTTTTGTTTTTTAGTTTTCGTGCTGAAATTGGGCAATGAGAGCAGCTATACAACACTTCTGCTTTCTCCAAATAAAACAGAGCCCTTTCTGTCCTCCGAGTTCTTCAGAGCTGCTTTTAAGGAAGCCTCACTTGGGTCCTTATTCCCTTTCTTCAAAAAGCCTTTCTTATGCCATTCTTTAAAAAGCCTGTCTTTGTTGTAGCGCTCCCAACATTTCAACATTTTTCTCTTACAGAGTAATGTTCCATCATGAGAATTTGGACTAACATCCTTTCGTCTGCTTATAAATTAATTTTTCTGCACCCAAAGGGAAACACGTTATGATTTTCATACCTGAGCTGTTTTGTTAAACGACAGTTAAAATCAGAAAACATTTATAAATCAGTTCCACGTCTAGGCATACACCCCAAAGATATGAGTCCTGTATGAGCAGCCGAAGACATGACCTGGGATTTTTATAGCAGCGCTGCTATTCATAACAGCTCCCAAGTGCAAACAATTCAAATGTCCACCAGAGGTGGGACAGGTAAATATCTGGTCTAGTCATCTTGTGTAATTGTAGAAAGGCATAAAAACAGCAATGGAAAGGAATGGCCCACTGTTGTGTTCAACAAGATGAATCATTCTTATAAATATATTTTGGGTGAAAGATACTAGACACAAAAAAGTAAGTATTCAGGGGCAGCACCTGTGGCTCAAGGAGTAGGGTCCCGGCCCCCTATGCCAGAGGTGGCAGGTTCAAACCCAGCCCTGGCCAAAAACTTCAAAAAAAAAAAAAAAAAAAAAAAAAAGTAAGTATTGGGTGATATATTTACACAAAGCTCAAAAGCACGGAATACTAACCTAGGCTGGTGGAAGTAAGAATAGAGGCATCATGTGTGGAGGGAGGGATTGTGCTTGGGTGATCCTAACAGAGCTCCCAGGGTGTGGGTGATGCTCCATTTCTTGACATGGGAGGCGGCTTACAGGAGTGTGGCACTTCACAGAGATTTATCAAGCTGACTTGTGCAGTGACTCTGTTTAGAAATGAAACAAAACAAAACACGTGGTTCTCTGGGTACAGAGAGGGAAAAACCAACCTGTACAATCCCCATAACAAAAATCTATCTCGTTTCACCAGATGCTTGGAAAGTGTTAGATTCTTCCAGGTGTTGAGATAGGAGATAGGAAAAAAAACCCGACTTTTTAAAGTTTAATTTTATTTAGAAAAGGTTACTGTGTTATCCGTGTGTGTACTGACAAAAACATTTTCTTCACCAAAAAAAAAAAAAGTGAACAAATAACTTTAAAGCTGCTGAGGATTGAATACAAATATCTTTCTGAGGGATTTTGTTTTTATGAGAAATTCTAGCTGTTTGTTCCACGTTATTGCGGAAGGAATTGTGAAATTGGATGTGTGCTCTGGGGATACAAAGGTGATATGCAGAGGAAATGTCTGAGGATGCTGGTTTGTATGTTACAATAGAATTAAATCATGATTTATCCACAAAACTATTTTTTCCCTTCGCTTTATGAGTCTCATCCCCTCCACACTGGTTTCCTGTACTCTCCCATTTCCTTGCCTCTCTGATCGCAATTCAGCTATTCTCAAAAATTCTGTCTTTTCTCTCTTTCCTAGTCTGTCCGCTTGCTAAGATTTTAACCATTCTAATAATGATTTCCCTATTTTCTGTTGCTGGATTATTCCTAACTTCCCATCAATCACTCTCCCTTCTGGCCAACACTGCAGCCTCAAATATCCAGCTGCTGGACAGCCACGCCCAGCTAATCTTTTGCCAGAATTACATAATGGTACATAAAATCTAATTTCTCATTGCACAAGCCACAGCTTCCTACCTCCTTATCTGTGTCGGTACCATCACTCACCTTGGTGTCCAGTCCCAGGGTTCTGCGCTGTCTGTAATTTCCCTCTTCTCTGCTGTTAAATAAGTTGATTCTACCTTTTACCCTCTCTCTCCTGTCCCTCCCTCTCTTCTCCAGTCTCTAGCCTCACTGTTATTGCTTTAGGGACCTCATTGTTTCATCTGTTTGATTCTTGGGTATCTCTCTGTTGCCATCCTTGCCCTAATTTTTCCCGCATTTGGCTACTTGACTATCTTGAATAGTGTTCCCCTCACCCTTTCCCCAAAGTTTACTAACCCCCGATTCATGTCCACTGGAACCTGTGAATGTGACTTCATTGGGAAACGGGGTCTTTGCAGGTGAAATCAAGTGGAGATGAGATCATGAGATCATCCTGGACTAACGTGGGCCCTAAATCCAATGACTGACGTCCTTATGAGAAGAGGCAAGTGTGGACGCAGACACACAGAAAGAACTCTGTATGAGGACAGAGGCAGAGACTGGAGTGGTGTGTCTGCAAGCCAAGAAATGCCAAGGATTGTTGGCAACCAGTAGAAGCCACAGGACTCAGACCCTCCCCTAGAGCCCTAGAAGGGAATATGCCCTGATGGAGCCTTGACTTCATATTTCTAGCTTCTGGCACTGTGGAAAAATGCATTTCTCTTCTTTTAAATCACATTTAGTTTGTAACTATTTTTAATAGAAAGCCCTCAGAAAGTAATACAGTGACCACCATCATCTCCAGAAAGCATTGTTCTCAATCACGCTGCTCCTCTGCTCAAGAATGCAGGAGGCCTCTCTCATCTACTAAGTTAAATTCAGTGATACATTTGCCAGCCAGGCTACATTTGCTGGGCCTCTGACTGTTACAGCGTCATGTGAGTTATGGTATAGCCCAGCAGTCCCCAACCTTTTTGGCACCAGAGATGGGTTTTCTTGGGGGGAGGGGAGCATTAGATTCTCCTTAGGAGCACGTAACCTAGATCCCTCGCATGCACAGTTTACAGAAGGGTTCATGCTCCTATGAGAATCTAATACCTGTGGGTGATATGACAGGAGGCGGAGCTCAGGTGGTGATGCACGGGATGGGGAGCAGCTATAAATACAGATGAAGTATTGCTCCCTGCTCCCCTCCTGCCGTGGGGCCCAGTTCCTAACACTGACTGACACACACCTGCAGCCATAGCCAAGCAAAATTACTTGTGTTCCATCTTCTTTCAGGATACCGTTATCTTTTCCACTCCAAAATCTGGTTTGACATTTGATCTTTAACCTTTGACCTCTTTCTGTTGAAACTATACTAAGCCCTCAAGATGTTCAAATACCTCTGCCTTCCTGAAACTTTCCTGGGTTCAAGCAGGCGTGGGTACACTCTGTTAACATCTACCGCTAATACCACTCTTAATACACATTTTGTCCTCTTTTACAGTGATTTATATATATACCTGAAACAAATTTGTTATGAAATATTTAAGACTTCACCTATAAATAAATACTGTTTTAATACATTAAACCACTGAAATAGACTTTCAACTTTACTAATCAGACACAATAGATCCCTCTAGACCAGCTTTGATGTCTTCTGTCCTGCTCAGAAATTCCAGTTCATGTTCCTCAACATTTGTTAAATAACTAGTTGAAATATATTTGTTAAAATAATTTCAAATACTTGCTTGAAACACACACTTTGTAATCGCTACTGCTCTGAAGTAACTACAGGGATTAGATGCTGACATTGTTTTCCATATAAAAACCTTAAGGTGAGAACTTGGTGATGTAATAAACAGAGTCACTATTTTTCTTTCCTACTCGTATATTTCACTGTAGGAATATCTTACAATATTACAAAAAGACACACTGTAATCTGAAAAGCTGTTTTAAAGTATCTTTTTGAAAAAGTCACAGATCAACTGGGTCTAACTGGAGGATATTTTAAGAAAATGAAAGGTAGAATTATTTTATTATTTGTTAATGTCAAGGTGGAAGTCATTTCAACTCAGCTTTTTTTTTTTTTTTTTTTGCAGTTTTTGGCTGGGGCCGGGTTTGAACCTACCACCTCTGGTATATGGGGCCAGGCCCTACTCTTTTGAGCCACAGGCACCGCCCTCAACTCTGCTTTTTCTCTGGTGGTCTTATCCCGGGTTCTACCCTTTCTGGTCCCTGACTCAGTAGAGGAAGTCATTTCTGTTTGTCCACAGCAATGTCCAGATCCTGGACATTCACAGTGTGCTTCTAGCCACAGCACTTTCCTGGGCAGTGACTTGGTATCCTGCGTGGCACTGCCCTCCCTGGAGCAGCCTCGAGACTGGTAAGGAGATGATTTTGTGGCTGCTCTAATGAAAAAGATCTCAACTGATCCATATGTAAGGATATAAAATTCCCTCCAAGTAGTCACTCCGGCTACCGTGAAGCATGCTCACTGGGGCTGGTGGCTGGAGATTACCCGGGGAATGGAAAGAACAAGGTCTCTATAAACTGCAGAGTCACATCTGGGGCCATGGTATCCACGGTCCTGGTCTGTCACAGGTGGGTGGCTGGGCTTCTGCCCCACACTGCTCGTGGAATATGACGGAGTGACTGAGTCTCTGTGCAGCATGAGGATGTCCTTATCTGAACCTAATTTTGATGACTCTCATGTCAAATTGCAAGAATAGATTCATTGAGTACAGAATGGAATCTCTGTGGTGGAAATGCACCAGTGCCAATTCCTTTCTTTTACCTTCTCCTCTTTTGGATTTTGCTTTCATTGATGTCCTTGCTTGGTAGAAAAGAAGCAAGGAGCAGCTTCCTGCCTAGTTAGTTGGTGTGAAGGTCGCCCAGGGCATGGCCTACGGGCAGGTTTTGGCAGACTAGCGTTTCATAGTGAACGCCCCAAACAGTAACAAGGCTGTGGTGACCTGGGCTCCAGAGCATGTCGGGGAAGGCTGTCCCCAAACCTGCCCACGTATGCAGTCTGTGTTCATTCTTGGCTTGTTCCTCTTGTGCCCTGAAGGGAAGATTTAGCTTCAAGGAGCTCTAGAGAAAATCAGCCTTTGTGGAGACGCGGGGAGTGATGGGTAAGTCTATTTGTGGAGACAGAAGGCTCCTGCCCTAAATGCTGCTGCAGAACACACCAGGAGGTGGCCCAGACCTTGTCACCCAACCTGCCCGGAGCAAAGCGGCATGTCATCTTTGGTGTTAGCTTGGACCTTCTGCAGCCCAGGCCCAGAGTGAGTAACCTGGTGATGCGTTTGCAAATGAGGAGGAGGGAAAGAAGTGCATCTCAAAGGTAGAGTCCCATCTTATCCACTGTGTGGGCCTGAGAGTGACCTCCTGATGGCTTCGGGACCATCTCCTTTTATAAATTGCGGATTCAGTGTTGGTTGAGTTTCTAGGCATTCTGCCTTTGGGCCTTTAGCTTTTAGGGTGCTGGGGACCCTCAAAGACCATGAACACTATGTAAATAAATGGGCAGGGTTGGGGGGGGGGGGGGCGGTATAATTTCACCAGCTTGGCACCAGGGCTCATGAGCTCACAAAGGAGAACTTCAGCTTCGACAAGGAAAACAAGCAACAGAAAGAAAACAGAAGTAAGCAAGGCAGGCAGGCAGGCAGGCAGGGAGAAGTAGAATCCACTGCATTAATTTCAATCTTTCAAACTGGAACTCAGTCAATTTCCAGCCACTTTTAGCTATTTAAAAGGCCAGAGGTTCTCAGGGGATTGGTATGAGCTCTATGCAATCTTCAGTCCATTCAATCTTTAATGCTCACCAGCTGGTTATCAGTGAATGGGAAAGATAATTTAAATAGTCCTGTAAATTCCTCTTTCTACTGTGTTCCAAAAACTCCAAGAAGAACCCCATTGTACCAGTCCTGAATAATCCAGAAAGCAAAACTGACTGTAACATGAAAAGCGAAACTTTAGGGCCAAAAAGTACTTTTCATCTTAGAAATGTTTGCTTCTGAGGGATTTCCAAGTCCAAGCAGTATGGGAGAATGGGACTCTCTTTGGGGTTTTCATCCCAGTGAGGGGCAAGGTGGGTGGTGACACCCAAGAGGAAGAGGCCTTGGAGCTGCGCAGAGCGGGGCCGGAATTGTGGCTGCGTCTTCCCAGCTGTGGGGCCTACCACAGACCTTTGAAGTTAGGGCTCAGTCCCTTCACTACCAACTGGGGACAATAGTGTCTTCTGCATAGAGCTGTTTTGACCATTTAACACAACATGTATAAGGCATTTAGCATATAGCCTGGCATGGAGTCACTCAATACAAAATAGACATTAATGTATTTTGATAATTAATAAGAAGATCCCAAGACAAGGTAAAAGGGAGGAAAATCTTTCACAGGAGGAGTAGTTAGAGGCAGACACAGGAGCGCTGGGGGCAGGGGCAGCTGCCCATCACTCTGAGTCAGGCTGAAGCACACACCCACTCACCCACAGAGCTATTCCTAGAGCTGATGACCCTGAAGATCCCCGCTGGTTATAGACCCCAGAGCAGTCCCTAGGGATATTCATGGCAGAATGCACAGCTGCTGAGGCTGGAATAAATTTGGACAGAGGAGCAGGGCCTCTGGGAGTTCTAGCCTGCAAACTATGAGGTCCCTTCACTGTTTTATTTACCTTTTAATAGTATATCCCTCCATTCTGCACGACTGGTTTTTGTAAACTCCCACCCCTCCTTATTACATTATGATAGATAGATACATAGCCGTCTCTGGTTGTTACCAGGACAAAGATTGTTCTTTCCTGCTAAGCCTGGAGGTTACCATTCACTCACAGTACCCTGGTGCCTTCAGCATTGGGCAAAGCGCTGGGAGTAGGAATTGGCCAGTGGCAACAAAATGTCTTATTGGCAAAGCGTGGAACACCCACTTCTAGTTCAAGAAGCAGATGGTCACAATAATCACCACCACTGGCCTTCGAGAACACCCTGGGGCTTGGAGAATCATACAGTGAGAAACTGAGAAGCTAGTCACTGGAAAAGCAGCCCTGGCTTTGCCCAGTGCTACTGTCCTGATCTACTGATGTGGCCAGTTGAGTTTGTTATAATCCAGGATGAGAGGACCTTTGAAAACCTACTTCACACCTTTTTCAAATAAAGACGTTTGAGACAGTAAACAGAGCAATTAAACCAATTAAAACTACAAAAGGTACAATGGGAAGTTAGGGGATGAGGAGACCATTGTCAGTATAAGTAATTAAGGGTGAGGTGTACCATTTCCCACTAGGTGGGGTTTTCAAAACAGGTTGAGAACAGGAAGTTGGAACTACAGTGCTGGCAAGCATTCGGAATCTCTGGGGACAAGTGGTGGCCTCTGACCTTCTAAAACTGGAATTCCCCCCACCCCCTGGGTTTTTGGCACATTGGGAATGAAGTCAGCCAGACTGTGTCCTTCCCCTCCTCATAATTCACAGTGGTCTGAAGTCCAGCTCTTTTTCCTCCCACATTTCTTTAGGGGCCAATGGACTGTATCTTCAAAAGTTGGATCTTACTGTGTAAAGATTTGATCAACAATGAGGAAAACCTTTGCTTTCCCCAGTTGACCATCTGTTTGCAGTTGTCCTACCCAGCACTCACGCTGCTCATTACATGTGAGTCTGGGCTGTGCCTTTATGTCATTTTTAGGTCGTCACTGAGCACCTCTGATGGCAAGAGTTGGGTTCCGGCGTAGGCTTTGGCTCTGTCAATTATAAACTGCCTGGAGTCAAGCAGTTCTGGGTCTTTCCACTTGCCAGCTATTTTTCACAGAGTTGTTGTGAAGATCCCAAAAGTAAAACACATAAGCAGTAAGCATGTCTCCAGGAGAGGGCCCCGAGCAGGGCAGGAGGCGGCAGCAGGTGCCAGGCGGGTACCAAGCACATTGCACAGAGACAGAACAGAATGGCCTCCCCTCCCACCACCAGCTCCTGCCCTTCCTGGAACCTCAGAGGTCGAACTTCTTTGGAAATGGGGTTGCTGCAGATGTAATTATGTTCCGAAGAGGTCGTGTTGGAATGGAACGGGGCTCTTGACTCTGCTGTCTGGTGTTGCCGTAAGAAGAGACACAGAGAAGGGAATGCCATGTGACACCGGGAGCAAGGACAGGAGGGACGCAGCTACAAGCCAGGGATGGCCACAGCCTCACAGCGAGGAGAGAGGCTTGGAGCAAACTCTCCCACACGTTTCCAGAAGGAGCCACCCTGTTAACACCTTGACTTCGGATGTTCAGCCTGCAGAACAGTGAAGGGATACATTTCTGCTGTTTTAAGCTACCAAGTTTGTGTACTTTGTTACAGAAGCCCCAGGACGCTAGTGCATATGCTTAAGACACCACCCTGCACTCTCCAAGGCTATTCAAGAGGAGGCCTGAATTGAAGGGTCCCTGCAGAGAACGTGGGGCCAGTACCACACAGCCCCTGAGCCGTGGTTTTCGTTTTCTCACTCAGGTTCACAGTAGCTACGGGGAAAGCAGGTGGCACGACTGTGTCTCCGCACAGACGCTGCGTTAGGCGTGACTTCTGTTTGGCTCCTACTTTGTAAACAACAGGGTAAGCATCACTCGAGTGTTGTCCAGAGTTCTGTGAGCCGTCCTAGCACATCACCAAAGCTGCGGAGGGGGCTGTGGAGAGACGCCAGTGGTTTCTCAGCACTTTTCAACACTCTGTCTTCAGCGTACTCAGGAACACACTGCCCTGGTCCTGGGGCTCTGGCTTTTTTCTCTCACTGTGGTGGCCTTGCCACCCGTGTCCTCTGTCTCTTTGGTGGCCCTGCAGAGCTCACCTCTCCCCGCCCAGTACTGCTGGCCCAGTTCTGGACACAGGACAGAAAGATGCTGCTTTTTCTTCCTTATATAACTCTGTCCTATGAATGAGCACGACCTAGCCCTAATTTCCCAAACAACAACTGAGACCTGGATGGGACTTTTAATTAGACCTTGCTAAAGATGCAATGACTTGCAAAGAAAAATTAAAACTTCCCTGTGAGTGTGGACCCATCTTAGAGTCCGCTGCACGCCCGGTAGCAGCCCACACAGCACCTGGGCAGTGTCCGCTGAGCAAGGGCAGGTTGCTCAGCACCCGCAGGCTGAGCGATCCCTGTGCCTCAGTTTCCGCGGAAACTGACTCCTTGAACACCAAGACAGACCACTTCCTGTCCCATCTTATCTCAAGACCACTCTGCTGGATCTTCTATTTTTGCCTCTTCCCAGCAATATGGGAGGTAAGAGCACAGATTCATGGCAAGGACGTCCCCAGCGACATGCGCGTATCCCTTTGTCTCCGGTAGGTCAACCACGGTCACGTTGTTAGTAAGTTAATTAACAGACCAACGCTCCCTCCTCTTCCAAGGAAGATTCAAGGAATAGAGGTTACCAGGTTACCCTACATGGATTTGTGCTACTGAATCTGTTCTTTCCACATGTCAGGCCCACATCTGTGAGATCTGTTTCCCCTCGAGGCAATAAGATCCTGAAAATCAGGCTTGAATTCCCTTTCTTCTGACCTTGATACCATCTAAATAGGCGCATGTGCGCACACACACACTCAAGACCTAAAATATTGCATTGCCAACACACAGTAGGCACTGATGGTCACTAGATTTGTTTATCGTCTCACAAAGCTTCTCAAACAACAACTGAAGGATTCTGAAAACTACAAGTAACACTTGCCTTCCTTTCAGAAGTCCAATACGCTATCTACTGCACCATGAAGCCATCTCACTTGCCTTCCTTTTAAGATACTTGTTCTTTTTAGTGTTAAAATACCAACTCCATTTCCTTTTTGTAATTGGAACTTGTCCCAAAGGTCTTCCACAGGAGTCTTCCCACAGCCCCCTCTGCAGCTTCAGTGATTTGCTAGAAGAACTCACAGAACTCCAGAGAACACTCGAGTGATATTTACCCTGTTTATTACAAAGCAGAGGCCAAACGGAGGCCACTGCCTAAAATGGAAGTTTCCCTAGCCAGTACAGGGAATCCCAAAGGTTGCCATGGACACGTAGAGAAAAGGCAGCTGATGGTACCTTTATTTACAAAATATTCAGTACAAAATGTTTGCAAAATAGGGTGGTGCCTGTGGCTCAGTGAGTAGGGCGCTGACCCCATATACCGAGGGTGGAGGTTCAAACCCGGCCACGGCCAAACTGCAACAAAAAATAGCTGGGCATTGTGGCGGGCACCTATAGTCCCAGCAACTTGGGAGGCTAAGGCAAGAGAATCGCCTAAGCCCAAGAGCTGGAGGTTGCTGTGAGCTGTGACGCCACAGCACTCTACCAAGGGCAGCAAAGTGAGACTTGTTTCTTAAAAAAAAAAAAAATTTCCAAAGTATTTCTCTATGGGTTTATATGTAAATATTACAATATAAACTATATAATATAAATGTATGAGCTTGTTAATTTTTCCTACATATAGCGACCTTTTGGACCAGTTCTTTGCTGCAGTTCCGTTTCTTCTAGTAGAGAAAAGAGCTGCGTGTGTTGTTCTCTGCTCCTCACACATTCCAAAAATAACAAATATGAGGTATTTCTGGTGGGATATTCAGAAAAACTCTTCTTTCTGGGATCTCTCCAAGTAGGAAGCGTGTTTTTTTGTGGTTGTATGTGGCCTTGGTCGGTCTGGCAGCCTCTTATTTTGTCCCAAAACCTAGAAGCCTTGGTCAGTGGCGGTGTTCTGCGTCTCTGCTGGCTTGTCCCAGCTAAGTGGCCATGGACAGTGGACATGCAAGGGATCCTCATCCATCAGGGTTAAGGATGAGGGCTCCGAGAGCTTTGCCATGAAGGCGTTTTGCTTTTGGGCTGGTGCAAGTTGTGCAAAGAGATATTGTCAATATAGTTCCCGGCCTCCCCACTTCTTGGTTATGGGCACACAAACAGAAAACACATGTTCACCTCTCCTTTAAACACAGGGACAAGTTTGGTAAAATGAAAACAGTCAAAGGGACCCCCCCGCCCCCGCAGTACAACCTGATCCTGTTATGTTGACAAATACAAGGAAATGAACACCAGCCAACGTGGCAAGCTTGCATTTTTGCTTCAGCTCAAGACATTTCCAGGAAAGATGGTCATGAATGAAGCAAGACCAAAGTCCAGGCCGGCTGCAGCCAACTGGGAGACCACAGGGCCCCCGTCCATCTACTGTGTGTGTTTATGCTCTTAATTCACCTGATGGGTCAAGTTTCTCTTGGAACCAAACTCAGTTTGCTTCGCTGTGCTAGTGGATTAAAAAAGATTAAAAAAAATAAAAACCCTGACTCTGAAGTTAAAGAATAGCTTTGGTCAGGGAAAGCTGTACACAAATAAAATAATACACTCACTCTCACCTCGCCTTACACTGAGCCTGCCATAGACATGTGACGTGTGTGTTTTCTGGTTCCTCTGGTAAGTGAAACTGGAGAGAAATGATTAGAAAAATCCAAGGAAGGAAGTGACGGAGGGTGGGGGAGATTCAACTTACCAAACAGACTAACTTCCCCCTAAATGCTAGTTTCCTCGCCACCTTCTCCCAATTTCTTAGGGATGAGAACCCACAGGGTAGTTGGGTCATTTTCAGACTGAATTCATCCTCCCATAAAATTCATTGAGGGTCTATCTGAAGTTTGAAGTGTACACATCTGTTGCTTTTTTTCAAGGGCAAAAGTCTTGTGTTATATGCTGGAAATGCTTGCCTTTACTTTCAAAAGCTTTGTTTCTCATCCTAGAATCTCTTTTCTCAGATACCTCTTAGGAGCATTGTCTAGCCTTGATCAATAAACCACCGGCAGAGGATGGGAGTGAAGAGGCAGAAGAAATGTAGAAGGTATTTGAAAAAAAAATCTAAGTTACTGTTGATAACTAGGACTTGCCATTTTCTATAGTGTGGTGAAAACTAGAAAGCACACTGACTACATTTCACAAAAAGGATAAATACAGAATTGACGTTGTCTGGGAACTGATTGGAAGAGAGCATGGAGCAGGTTCTCCTGGCTCTTTTCCTACTTCTATGATCAGAGGGGACCGTCTAGTGGGAGTGTCCCAGATGTCCCAAGCGTGGCAGCCTTTGCGGTTAGCATGAAGCCCCTTGGTGGAGAGCCGGATGCCACAAGGTCCCTGTGACTGCAGGGGGTCCACAGGGCAGACTGGCTGTGCATGATCACAACCCACCCACCAGCTACATCACAGGACCAAGGGCAACATCCAGCACTCAGTGGAGTTCTAGGTGATCATCATCACGCATAATATCTACCCTTGGTTTTTAGCAGGTGAGTGGATCAGGGAAAAAAAAGATTAAAGGTACACGTGAAACTTAGTAAATGTAGAATATAAATGTCTTAACACAATAACTAAGAAAATGCCAGGAAGGCTATGTTAACCAGTGTGATGAAAATGTGTCAAACGGTCTATAAAACCAGTGTATG
>CAUYPK010144955.1:0-10125 GCA_963574355.1 Loris lydekkerianus
TAAGTGTTTTTGCCAAGTTTTTTTTGTTTTTTTTTTGCTTTTACGCTATGTAAATATACCCAGGCAAAAAGATTTTGGGTATTTCAAAAAAAAAAAAAAAAAAAAAAAAAAAAAAAAAAAGATTACAAGGCATACAAAGAAGGAGGAAACCATTACAATTAAAGGAACAACATAAATTTCTATAAGCTATCCCTAAAAAAAACAGGCACCAAACTTACCACACAGTCTTTAAAACAATTGTCTTAAATGTTCAAAGAACTAAAGAAAACCATGGACAAAGAATAAATAAATAAATAAATAAATGCAGGAAAATGTTATACAAAAAAATGAGAATATTAACAAAGAGAAAATAATTAAAAAAAAAAAAAAAAAAAAAAGGCTGGGCATGGTGACTCATGCCTGTAATCCTAGCACTCTGGGAGGCTGAAGTGGGAGGATCACTTGAGGCTAAGAGTTTGAGACCAGCCTGAGCAATAGAGTTAAACTTCATCTCTCTCAAAAAAAAAATTAGTTGGGTGTGGGTGGTGGGCATCTATAGTCTTAGCTACTTGGGAGACTGAGGCAGGAGGATCACTTGAGCCCAAAGTCTGATATTATAGTGAGCTATGATATCACCACTGTACTCTAGCCTAGACAAAAGAATGAGACTCTATCTCAAAAGAAAACAAAACCCAGAAATTCTGTAGCTGAAAAACACAATAATTAAATTCAAAATTTCACACAGATAATAACAGATTTAAACAGGTGGAAGAATGAATCAGAAACTTAAAGACCAGTCATTTGAAATTATTGAGTCTGAGAGGGAAAAAAAAAGTAAATAAAGCCTAAGAGACCTATGGGACACCATCAGGTGGAGTTGTGTAACACTATGAGAGCCCAGAAGAAGTAAGTGTGAACAAATCAGAGAGATTAGTTGAAGAAATTATAACCAAAACTGCTCCAAACTTGAGGAAAGACATGAACCCACAAATTCAAGAAATTAGTTGAAATGAATTTCAACTTAGGATAAATCTAAAGAGACCCATACCAAACTGTTAAAGGTCAAAGGCAAAGAGAAAATCTTCAGATCAGCAAGGGAAAAAGTAACTCACAAAGTACAAATTGTCCTCAATAATATTATCAACAGATTTCTCAGCAGAAACACACATGGAATCTCAAGGGACTCTGATTTGCCAAAATAATCTTGAAAAAGCACAAAGTAGGAGGTGTCACACTCTCTAATTTCAAAACTTAGTACAAACAACAATAATCAAAATAGCATGTTACTGGCACAAAGATACACAGAGCAATGAAATAGAATAGAGATCCCACAAATAAACCTTAATGTGACTAAATGATTTTTGACATGGGTGCCAAGACCATTTAGTGGAGAAAGTACAGCATTTTCCACAAATGGTACTGGGAAAACTTGATATTGACATGCAAAAGAATTAAGTTGGACCCTTACAGAGCTAAGTTATTTTGCATTAATGTCTATACATGGTATAGCTCAGGATCTGACTTAATTCTCTTCCAAGTCGGTATCAGGTTTTCCCAACACCATATGTTGGAAAGAGCTAAATGTTAGAAGAGCTAAACATAAGAGCTAGGCCAGGCATGGTGGCTCACTTCTGTAATCCCAGCATTTTGGGAGGCTGAGACAGTGGATTGCTTGACCTCATGAATTCAAGACCAGCCTGAGCAAGAGAGAGACCTTGTCTCTAAAAACAAAATAACCCGGCGTTATGGCAAGCGCCTATAGTCCCAGGTACTCAGGAGGCTGAGGCAGGAGGATCACTTGAACCAGAGTTTGAGGCTGCTGTGAGCCATGATGACCCCACCTGACTCTACCCTGGGTGACAGAGTGAAACTTTGTCATAAAGTAAAATAAAATAAAAATGCAGTCTAGCTGTGTGTATTCAGGAGGCAAAGCAAACTAGTAACCAGCAAGCAGCCTCTGGCACAGCCTCTCACCTGCTCAGACTGAGAGACAGGATCCCCACCTCGGCCTAGCAGGGGCCCTCACAGGCCTGTCCCTCCCAGGCTGTCATGGCCCCCCAGTAGGCCCTACTGGACCTCTGGTCTCCTGTCTCTCCAACTCTCCAGCTGAGCTACTGCCTGGACACCTCTGCTTCGGCTGCTTTCTCTTGGCCTGAGTCACACTCCCCTCAGACATCCTCACTCCTGCCCCCTGCCCTCCCTGTTTAAGTGCCAAAATGAAGACAAGGCTTTCTCTGGCCCCCCTAATTAGCTTTCAGCCACCTCCACCTGCCCTCCCCGCGTCATTTCTCTAGGGACTTCCTGCTACCTGATACTGTACCTTCTGGCGTTCCTTAGTCTACGAGCTGTCTCCTCCTCTAAGACGGGAGCTCCCTGAAGGAAGACATGTCTTCTGTTTTGTCTGCTGCTATCTCCTACCGGCACATAGCAGAGGGCCTAGCATACACTAGGTGCATAATAAAAATGTGTGAGATGACAGTGGAGCCTGCGTTCCACATGGCAGCTGTAATAGTGGGGGTCAGTTCTGCTGATTTGTTCTCCACTAAAAGTGAACTTAGCAGAAGGCGCCCATAGCTCAGTGGGTAGGGTGCCAGCCACATGCACCAAGGCTGGCGGGTTCGAACCCGGCCTGGGCCTGCTAAACAACAACAACTGTAACAACAACAACAAAAATAGCCGGGCATTATGGTGGGTACCTGTAGTCCCAGCTACTTGGGAGGCTGATGCAAGAGAATTGCTTAAGCCCAAGAGTTTGAGGTTGCTGTGAGCTGTGATGCCATAGCACTCTACCTAGGGTGACATAGTGAAACTCTGTCTCAGAAAAATAAATAAATAAATAAATAAATAATGGACTTAGCAGTGGCCTAAGCCAGTGAAGTTGAGATACAGAAATTTCTTGGCGCCTGACTAGAAGTAGATCCATCGAGCTACTTCTGCGTAGCAACGACTCAGCAAGGCCCAGCCTGAAAATGCCTCTACCTAGATACAGCCAATGTGGTACCATGCCACTGGCCTGACCCTGTCACGCACCTCTTCCCCTGCCTTCTTTCCCCGCCCCTTCTCCACAATGAAAAATAAATAAATAAATAAATAAATAAATAAAATTATATGAAAGCAAAAAAAAAAAAAAAGAAAGAAATTTCTTGGCTAATGTTTAAAAAAGGAATCTAAATACTTAGGGACTGAGAGCTGTGGAGTGGGGTTATCATGTGTGACCCCTTCCCCATCCCCTAACTCAGTCCCTGAGAGGACCAGAAAATCCTCTCTTCCCTTAGACACTAGAACACATTCATGAGTAGGTCCCAGGGACTTCTAAAAGCCTGTGGTGATGTGCGTGATGCTGCCATAAAAGGGGTTCCATGTTTCAGGGGGATGGAGGGGTGGTGGGTGGAGAGGCCACACAGCAGCTCCTCCAAAGGCAAGGCCATGACAGCTTTCAGGTGACAGCTACCGAGTCTGGGGTGTCTGCAACTGAGCTAGATAGGGCAGCCCAACACAGCTCCTACTTGATCTGTGCAATTGAGAAGCCTCAGCAGTTGAGAATGGAGGTGTGACCTGCGACACCACAGGTCACAGCACACAATCCCTGCCCCACTAATCCCCAGAGTTCAGCGCCTCCAGCGCAGGCCCCCTTGAGTGCAAGGGAGGCTGGAAGTCTAGAGACAGAAGCTGCGATGTCATCTCTCAGTTCTCCTGCCCGCCCCTGATGGTGCGTGTGGCCACGTACCAGAGTAACTACATCAGCCACAATCTTGGAGCTCATGCAAATGCCTAGAAAGGAAGAAATGTTACCATGGTCCATGGGTCACACAGGGGTTTATGGGCATCAGGTGACTACAGGTGGAGTTTGAGCCCAAGGGCATCTTGAGTGACCAATGGGTCTGTAAACACATCCTGTGGCTTTTGTCCCTTAATACTCCTGGAATCCCCACAGGGGCTCTTTGACCTAGGAGAAAGGGCTGTTATTGTTGGAAAGTCTAAATGGAAACCTCTGAATTCCTCCTCCCTATGGGAATAATTTATTAAAAACTGCACCACATCCCTGGGTGAACTTCAAAGATTAATACTGTCATCAGAACTACAAAGACACCCAACGGAACCCTGTCATAGCCTCGTGTACTTTGCATCTTTAACCTGTGGACAAAACAACTGATTCCTGGGGCCTGGAATGTTGAATGAGGCGATGACTTCAAGGACAGCCCTTCCTTGAGTCCTCTCCTTACTGGTACAAATCACCATAGACCCTGGCGCCTGGTATTCTGCTGTGGATCTGGCAAAGAAATGGGGAAAACGGAAGGAGTCTTCTTTTAAATTGGCATATAATTCCCATTCCACACAATTCCTCCTTTTGAAGTATACAGTTCTGTATTTTTTGTATATTCTCAAAGTTGTGCAACCATCACCATTATCTATTTCTAGAACAATTTCATGATCTCAAGAAGATCCAGAAGGAATTTACCTATTTGGGCCATTCCTTTAGGCTTGCACCTCAGAACCATGTCACCTCTCCAGTTCTGGGAGCATCATGCAGAGCCCAGGTCACAGGGTCTTCTCACCATCCTCCTGGACATCTTACAGGTCCCTTGGTCCTTGTAATTCAGTAGATCCCGTAGGGCTCAATGTGTCTCTGGTGGCTCTGGACCAAAGCCACACTCTCTTCTGTAACTATCCTCTTGAGAAATGGCTTTTGCTCTATTTGAGTGTGACTATCCGTGGGAAACCAGGTAACTACGACTGTCCAACTGAGCTTCCCAGCACAAACTGGATGTTGTCTGATGCCCCAATCCACGAAGCCTTGTGTGCCAGCAGCACTCTGCCATCAAACGTGGGATCAGGCTCATGCATGTCCTAGAGGCACAAGCAAGTGGCGGGATAAGTGGCCCCACCACCCACCAGGCCTTCTCCTGCCGCACATCTTCCCTCAACTACCCTATGAGCAGTGGACAGAGGAAGGAAGCACTGAGGTCTGGTGTTAGGCTCTGAACAACATGCTGGCCCGGCTGGACAGGGGCCACGGTAGCTCCAGCCCTGCTCAGTGGGGCTCTGAGGACAGTGGAGACAGGAAATCCTCCAAAGCACAGCACTTGAAGCCGTGCACCATTGCATGATCCTCCCATCATCAGATGTGGCTCTGTCCTGATGGGTGGGTGGTAGCTGATGGTCGGTGGACAGGAAATTGGAAGGAGCAAGTTGGAAAGAACAGCGACAAGGAAAGTAGAGGAAGAGCAGAAGGAGGAGCCCAGAATATGAGGATGTTTGTGTGAATGTTCCCCAGACTCCCGCTGCAGAGGAGGTTTTCAATGATCTCTCCCTATGCAGCTCATTGATTTCAATGATCTCTCCCTACCTGCTCATTGACAAAGTGGAACAGTGGCAGGGATGGAGGTTATATACAGGCTCGACAGCACAGAACTGACCACTCCAAACCTGATTTGGCTATGGCCACTACCATATGCCCAAGTGGGCAAGTGCAGAAACCAGCGCTAGCCCTCAAAATGGCACCACGCGATGGTGACCAGTCTGCCACCTGGTGGACGCTGATTGCATTGGGCTCCCTCTGTCACTGGGGTAGATACTAATTCTGCAAATGAGTTTTCCTTCCCTATTTGCCACATTTCTGCACCATCTGTGGACTTAGTGGAAGCCTGACTCAGCATTGCTGCTGATCAAAAACGTATTTCACAGCGTGAAGAGAAGGAAGGCAATGGCTGAGAAGGCCCAGGAGAGTCACAGGTTTGGCCATGTCCCTGATCACCCCAAAGCAGCCTACAGAACAGTGGTCCTACAGAACAGTGGAATGGCTATTGAAGCTCAGTTGCAGCATCAAATAAGACACCTCACAAAGTGGTGTTCCTTTCTTATGCAGTGTGATATGCATCCCGACTGAATTATCAATATACGGCCCTGTTTTTTCTCTTAGCCAGGATACATGGGTCCAGGCGTTCCTCACTCTGCAAATAACCAACTCACGTGACGTTTGTTTTTATATCCCCACAATGTTGGCTCTATTATTTAAGTACTCTCAGTTAATGCAAGGTATGCAAGTGACCACTAGCAAAATTAGGTTAAGTTAAATTAGAAATTGAGACCCACCTTCGAAGTACCTCATGCCACTGGAAGGCAGACAAAGAAAGGAGTGCCACGTATGTGGTAGTAGAGACTCCTGATTGCCCCCTAATATCTGTCTCCCTTTCTTCTACTATCAATTCCAATAAGTAGCCAGACACAGGGACAGATGTGCCTTGTGCCTGAGTGAGTTCACATGACTGAGGTCTGGCCAGTGGGACCTGAGGGGAGATGCATATGTCAGTTCTAGGATGTCCTTAAATCCTGGGCACCCTTCACTCCTTGTCCTCCCTGCTCTGCTTGGGACCTGGGGTGTCAGCTGACACTCCGTCCAGGCCTAGGAGAAGGAGGCCCAGTCCCTGGCTGAGGTGCAGCAGAAGGCTGGAAGCCACCTGGGCAGGACTGCCACCAGGGAGGCATCAGCTCTACTTGTACATGTAGTTGTGGTCCCTTCTGTCGCACACAGCATATGTGAGTGTTCTGTCCTGGTGCTCCCGTCTGTCTATCCCCTCCTACTCCCTGTTAGCCGGGTGTCAGGCCCAGGATGCTGCCCACATCTGTCCCAACCCTCCCTTCACGTATAGCTCGGAATAGAAACCTATTACAGTATGCTATGTTTATAGTATGGAAACATTTTTATATACAGAGGGTGCCAAAAAGTGGATATACTTTTTTTGTTTGAGACAGATTCTTACATAGGCACCCTGGGTAGAGTGCTGTAGTTGTGCTCACAGCAACCTCAAACTCTTGGTCTTATGTGATCCCCTTGTCTCAGCCTCCAAGTAGTTGGGACTACAGGTGCCCATAATGCCCAGCTAGTTTTTCTATTTTTTAGTAGAGATGGGGTCTCACTTTGCTCAGGCTGGTCTTGAACTCATGAGTTCAGGTGATCCACCCGCTTCAGTCTCCCAGGGTGCTAGTATTACGAGCATAAGCCACCTCACCTGGCCTACACATTTTAAGACAGGGAAAAACTGTATTAAAATTGGAGTACTCGATATATACCAATAACAAAAGATGAATACAAGTCACGTTTGACTTCTGCAATTACAAGAGGTGCTCAAAGTGGTTATTATCAGCGCCCAGACACTTCTGATGATAGCAAGTTACATCCTGAGCAAAGTTGCCCAGTGTCCGCATGTATCCCTGTGCATGAATGCTGTTTCAATTTCTGTCTACAGTTCTGCCAGTATTGCTAATTTTCTATGGTACACCACTGGACCACAGTGGACACCTACAGTGTCATTGTAATCTATAATAGTTTTGAATTTAAAATGCCACATCAAAAAGGTCTTGTGTTGGGCGGCGCCTGTGGCTTAGTGAGTAGGGCGCCGGTCCCATATGCCGAGGGTGGTGGGTTCAAACCCAGCCCTGGCCAAAATGCAACAAAAAAATAGCCAGGCGTTGTGGCTGGCGCCTGTAGTCCCAGCTGCTCGGGAGGCTGAGGCAAGAGAGTCGCTTAAGCCCAGGAGCTGGAGGTTGTGGTGAGCTGTGTGATGCCACGGCACTCTACCAAAGGGCCATAAAGTGAGAATCTGACTCTATTAAAACAAACAAACAAACAAAAAAAGGTCTTGTGCTAGGCAGCACCTGTGGCTCAGTGGGTAGGGTGCTAGCCCCATATATACCGAGGATGGTGGGTTCAAACCCAGCCCTGGCCAAATTGCAACAACAATAAAAAAATAGCCAGGCCAAAAAAAAAAAAAAAAAAAAAAAAGACTATTGGGGTGGGTATAAAAGACGGGGTCTGTAAAATCTTTCTTTCTTAGAAATTTATTTCCTAGTTATGTAGAAAATGTATTTGATGTTCTCTATCATTTAGTAATATACTGTGGACTAAAAGATATGTGCTGTATAAAATCAGCCAATTATGAAAGAGGGAAGGAGGGAGGGCGGTGGGGCCTTGGTGTCTGGCACACCTAATGGGGGCAAGACATGATTGCAAGAGGGACTCTACCTAACAAATGCAATAAGTGTAACCTGGCTTATTGTACCCTCAATGAATCCCCAACAATAAAAAAAAAAAAAAAAGAAAAAAAAAGAAAGAATCATTATATATATGCTAGATTGGTGATAAAAAGGATAAAAAAAAATCAGCCAATTATGTTAAACTAGCATATCTGTCTTTATTGTGTTTGTCATTAGCTTGAATAGAAAGGCCTTTAAAACGGATTTTTTAGAAAGCATTTGAATGCATTTTGTTTGGTATTGTATTTATTTGATGAAGTATTTAATTAGTGCTAATCGTGAACTGGACCCTGTTGCTAAGCTTCAGCAAGCAATTGTATCCTAGGTAGGGTTAAATCCCCAGTAAAATTGCCATATTGCACATATCTTAATTAAGTTTGAATGTTAAATAAATTGCATATTCACTTAAAAAAAATAGCTGGGCATTGTGGTGGGTGCCTATAGTCCCAGCTACTCGGGAGGCTGAGGCAAAAGGATCACCTGACCCCAGGAGTTGGAGGTTGCTGTGAGCTGTGACAGCACAGCACTCTACCGAGGGCAATAAAATGCTTCCATCATTTTTTTTGACAGTCCTGCCTGTCACATGGTGCTGCTAGCATTCATTTGATTAATGCCATCTTTGAGCGAGTGCCATACTATACATTGCTACCGGAATTCAATTCACTTTGAAAAGTAATACATAGATAATATCTCTAATGTATATATTTTTGGACACCTCTGGTATTTTCCTTTATTTATTTATTTATTTATTTATTTATTTATTTATTTATTTATTTATTTATACAAGGTCTTGCTCTGTTACCTGGGCTAGAGTGCAGTGGCATCATCATAGCTCACTGCAACCTCAAACTTCTGGGCTCAAAAATCTTCCTGCTTGAGCCTTCCAAGTAGCTGGATACCACACCCAGCTAATTTTTATATTTTTAGTATAGATGGGATCTTGCTCTTGCTCAGACTGATCTGAAAGAAAAGAAGGAAAGAAGGAAAGGAGAGAAGGAGGGAAGGAAGGAAGGAAGGAAGGAAGGAAGGAAGGAAGGAAGGAAGGAAGGAAGGAAGGAAGGAAGAAATGAATTTGGCTCTTAGGTTCATGGTTCTGGAGGCTGGGCAGTCCAAGAGCCTGGTGTTGTCATCTGGCACAGACCAGAGAGAACAAGAGTGAGAATCAACTTCTGGAAGCCATTTTTTAAAAAGCATTAAACCCATCCATGATAATAGAACTCTCACTGCAAACATGGCACTGCAAGTGGTGTGGACCCTACGGGCTCTGGCCTGCAGCCTGCGCTCAGCCTCAGCGCCTGCCTCACCCTGCCCGCCATGGTCCTGGCAGCTGGGAGAGGGTGCGGTCTGGATGCCGCTCTCGGGACCCACTTTGCTCCCAGTGCATAAATTCACGGAGAAACATGAATGGGTGACAGCAGAGAATGGTGTTGGAACAGTGGGAATCAGCAATTTTGCACAGGAAGCTTTGGGAGATGTTGTTTACTGTAGTCTACCTGAAGTTGGGACAAAATTAAACAAACAAGATGAGTTTGGTGCTTTGGAAAGTGTGAAACCTGCTAGTGAACTCTATTCTCCTTTATCAGGAGAAGTAACTGAAATTAATGAAGCTCTGGCAGAAAATCCAGGACTTGTCAACAAATCTTGTTACGAAGATGCTTGGCTGATCAAGATGACACTGAGTAACCCTTCAGAACTAGATGAACTGATGAGGGAAGAAGCATATGAGAGATACGTAAAATCTATTGAGGAGTGAAAATGGAACTCCTAAATAAACTAGTGTGAAATAACCTACTCCAGCATAGTTGTCTTTAATTAGTGGTGGATAGGTGACTGAAAATACCAACTATTCTCAACACTGCTAATGAAAGAAAATAGTCCTTAACTTTCTAATGGTAGGAGATAAACAAAATATGCATCTCTTTCATAATACCCTATGATTTTTAGACTAGCCTGTAGTATTCATATTTCATGAAATTATCCATGGTAAAAACTAGTTATAAAAATCATGTTATAAAAGGATAACATTGTTATATTAAGCCTTATATAATATTGTAACTTGCTTACATCCATACCAGGATTTGAGTTGAAATACTTAATGATCTTTCCATTGGA
>CAUYPK010144956.1:0-54170 GCA_963574355.1 Loris lydekkerianus
CCCTGGCCAAACTGCAACAAAAAGTAGCCGGGCATTGTGCAGATGCCTGCACAATGTAGTCTCAGTCGGGAGGCTGAGGCAAGAGTATCAATCGCCTGGCCCAGGAGCTGGAGGTTGCTGTGAGCTGTGAACAGCACTCTATGGAGGGTGACAAGGTGAGACTCTGTCTCTAAAAAAAAAAAAAGAAAAGAAAAGAAAAAGAAATTGAAAGAAGCTTATGAAACTGTGTGTGTGCGTGTGTGTGTGTGTGGCTGGTGGGAAGATTGGGAAATTGTAGGGATTGCGTTTGCTACCTGTGACCCAGGGAGGGCATGGACCCTGCTCTGACCCCCCAGGACCCTCTTGGTGTTGGATAAGGTCCTGACAGGTGTTTTTCTGTCTGTCCCACCCAACAATGGCTACACCTGGTATCTCTACTCTCCACTTCCCCTCCCAGACTCCCTCCTCCCCTGCCTCCACCCACCTCCCCTTTTTCCCTGCCTGACAGCACCGGGAAAATGTGACTCAGGAGTCTGGCGGCTCAGGCTTCCCTCCCCCCCATGTCCTGGCAGCTGGGCTGGAGCCAACCTTGGCCTGACGTCCAACCTCCTCCTGTCTGACGTGCCTCCAGCCCGGCCAGGAGTGCCCCACTCCACACGGAGACATTCTATGTGGACTCTTACTGGCGGCAGTGGCTTGGGTACAAGCAGCAGCCTAAATCATACAAGTACTCCCTTCCCAACCACGGGTCAGGACTATTGTCATTTTTCAGGGAAGGCTCAGAGAGACTGCAACACTTGTCACACAGAAGTGGCACCTGGTGCTGGCAGTGGCAGTGCCTGGGGGCAAGTCTGAACCGTCATCGTCATCATGTAGACAGATTACACATTTCATCTGGGAGCTCTTGGGCAGGAGGGACCCTGGGCTACAGACCTGGCCTTGGATCCTAACACCCCCATCCCCAGAGCTGGGGCCTCCTTTCACTAACCTGCAACCCACATACCAAAAAAAGAACCAGGCCAAGAGTTGAGGAAGGAAAATACCCAGCAAAGGGGACACAGAGCACCTTCTGGCTGCCTGTACCCTCTCCCCATTTCCTCCACCAGCAACAACCCTGCCCATCAGCCAGTGACATCAGCTGAACATAGTCACTTCATTCTGCAGAACATTAAACACTCTCCCAGCCTTGTCTGAGAAAGATACAAGATGTTTCAGAAGGTGGGTCCCATCCAAATCCTGCCCTAGACCAGCCACTGCTCGGGTATTCAACCCCGGGCAAGCATCTCCACCTCTCTGGGCCTCAGTTTCCCATCTGTACAGCGGGACTTACAATAGTGCCCAGCCTTCCAGGGCCGTTTTGTGCACTGAGTCAGTGTGTGCAACCCCCAGCACGCTGCTTGGCACACAACAAGTGCTCAGAAAACGTTCCCGTTGTTTTCCACAGGCCCCAAGTCTGTGCCAAGCCTTAGCTAAGAGGCTTGGGGACGCCCACCCCTGTGCACACGTTAAAAGCTTGCCTGTGGAACTTCTCCATCACCCCATCCCTCCCGTCAGAGTCACATATCCAGGTCCGATTTTTATTCTTTGGCATCCACTGAACAGGCCACAGTTATTATTATTTCTGGCCTAAAATGTGGTGTGGTTCTGGCAAATTAATGGGACCAGGCTACTTTTTCTTCTGATGAGGTGGTATCCCAGCATTTCTGGAAAATCGTGTGCTGTTTTCCGATCAAAAACATTCAATTGTAGCTTGGTCTTGGGACTTTTGAGGCAGACGCCACTTTCACTGCTGGGTTGTCTGCCCTTCCAACTCAGGAGAGGAGATTCTGGGGGCCCCTGACACCTCATGCCCTCCCCCTGCCCCCAGGCCCTACCCAGACCAAAAGCAAGGCATCCCGTGTATCAGAAAAGGATAGTAAGGAGACCCAGGACAGCAGCAGGGCAGCCTTCTCATTTCCTCCTTCATGCCCCTTCAAGGGTGTTTCTCTCCTTAGCAACATTTAATGTGGAAACAGAGGCTCAGAGAGGTAAACCAACCTGCCCAACATCACACAGCCAGGAAGAGCATTAGGGGATAGAAATCAAACGTGTTGGGTAGAGAAACCCTGGCTTTGACCCTTTTCCTCAGCTTTCTCCCTCGACAGGACTCAAGAGGCTAAGCATAGATTGAAGTCCCCCTTGTTCGCACTCTTCTCAGCTTGGGTTCAAGGTGGTTCAGAATCCAACAGACTCAGCATCTTCACTTCTTACCAGTGTGACCTTGGCTCACGAATTCTACTTTCTAAGCCTCAGTTTCCTCATCTGCACAATGGGGGCAATGTAGAGGCCCTCTCACTGGCTTGTTGTGAGAATTCCCCAAGATTATGGATGTTTTTAAAAATGCTTAACTGGCGGCGCCTGTGGTTCAAAGGAGTAGGGCGCCAGCCCCATATGCCAGAGATGGTGGGTTCAAACCCAGCCCCGACAAAAAACTGCAAAAAAATAAAAAGAAAGAAAGAAAAAATAAAAATGCTTAGCTAGTGGTCCCACAATAAATTCAGCACAGAATTAACATATGACCCATCAATTCTACTTCTATTTTTTTTTTTTTTTTTTTTTGCAGTTTTCGCCAGGGCTGGGTTTGAACCCACCACCTCAGGTACATGGGGCTGGCGCCCTACCCTTTTGAGCCACAGGTGCTGCTGCCAGCAATTCTACTTCTAAATAATGCATCCCAAAGAACTGAAAATAGATATTGAAACAAAAACTTGTACAGGAATGTCCATGGCAGCGCTAAAAGTGGAAACAGCCCAAATGTCCATCCACTGATGAGTGAATAAACAAAATGCGGTCTATTTACACAAGATAATATTATTCAACAATACAAAAGAACCCCAGGCACCAACACCCTACCTAGCACACACCGCAAACATGCCACAGCATGGACGCGCGTGTGAAAGGAGCCAGAAAAGGCCACACATACGTGATTCCATTAGTATGAAAGGGCAGATCCTCGGAGACAGAAAGTAGGTTAGTGGTTGCCACAGGCAGGGGTGTGGGGAGATTGGAAGTGACTACTGAATGGATACAGGGCTTTCTTTGGAGTGATAAAAATGTTCTGGAACTGGATAGCGATGAGGGTTGCACAATATTGTGACTGTACTAAATACCACCAAATGGCACACTTTCAATCTGTTCAAATGGTAAATGTTATGTGTATTTTACCACAATAGGAAAAAGTGCTTAGCAATGCCCACAGATAGCAAGCAATCCCATGAAAGTTAGCTACGATCATCATCATTATTGGAGAAAATCTTGTCTTACTCAAGGCTCGGGTTCCAGAGTGAGCCTGTGAGGCTTAAGTCAAAACCGCAATCCAAAAAACGCAACACCTATCTTCCCTGCCATCCGTCATGGGCAGCCTTGCTCGCACATCCTTGTGACCGTATTTTCTGCGCCATGTGGGAGTTGATAGGTAATTCTCGGTACGTCCACTCAACTGAGATTGCAATTGTGAGGAAAAAAGAAATATATCCCCATGAACCCAATAAATAGACATGATGATGTCATGGAGAGGAGAGTTAAGAGGTAGAGTAACAAAGATATTTGTACCATAATGGTTTTATTTGTTTGCTTGCAGTATTTGGCAGGGGCTGGGTTTGAACCCACCATCTCCAGCATATGGGGCCAGCGCCCTACTCCTTTGAGCCCCAGGTGCCGCCCTGTACCAAAATGTTTATTGCAGCCCAATTCATAATTTCTAAGTCACAGAAGCCCAAGTGCCCATCGACCCACGAATGAATTAATAAATTGTGGTATATGTACACCATGGAATACTATGCAGCCTTAAAGAAAGATGGAGACTTTTCCTCTTTCATGTTTACATGGATGGAGCTGGAACATATTCTTAGCAAAGTATCTCAAGAATGGAAGAAAAAGTATCCAATGTACTCAGCCCTACCTTGAAACTAATTTAGAGCTTTCATGTGAAAGCTATAACCCAATTATAGCCTAAGAATATGGGGAAAGAGGAAAGGGAGGGGAGGGGAGGGGGGAGGGTGGGGGAGGGAGGGTAATTGGTGGAACCACATCTATGGTGCATCTTACAAGGGTACAAGTGAAACTTACTAAATGTAGATATAAATGTCTTAACACAATAACTAAGAAAATGCCATGAAGCTATGTTAACCAGTTTGATGAAAATATTTCAAATTGTATATAAAACCAGCACATTATACTCCATGACTGCATTGATGTACACAGCTATGATTTAATTAAAAAAAAAAAAAAAGAGGTAGGGTAAAGCAGGGCCTGGTTTAGTCAGGGTCATCAGGGAAGGCTCCTTGGAGGTGACACAGAGTAAAGGTAGTGAGCAACAGCCCAGCAAAGCTCCATCTGAGGCACCCCTGCCCACCCCACCTCAATCCCACCCCTTCCTTCACTAAGTTCCGACAACACCTTCCCCCACGGGCAGCAGCTTACGCTGCCCCAGAGCCTTTGCACTTGCTGTTCATGTGAGCACCATCCCCACATCACTGCTGGTCCTTCCTACCATCTGGGTCTTTGCTCAGACATCACCTCCTGGGAAGGCCCTCCCAGATTGCACTGTCTCAAGGGACCCCTCAGTCACACCTCATCCCCTCTCCCTGTTTGTTTCTATCTTAAGACCTTTCCTACCCAAATTATCTTCCTTATGTGTCTATTATCTGCCCCCCCCCCCATTAGGCCATCAGCTCCACGAGAGCAAAACTTTCAGTGTGTCTTGCTCTCTGAGTATTCCCCATGCCCTGTGCCTAGAACAGCACCTAGCACATAGTAGGTGATCAAGAAATATCTGTGGAAGGAAAGCATAAATAGATGAGTGAATGAATGAATACTTTGTAGAGAGGAGGGGGCTCAGGCCCAGAAAAGGGCTAAGACTTCCCCAAAGGCACACAGGTGGGGAGGGGTGACCCCAGATGCCCCTTCTTGGTCCAGGGCCCAGCCCCAGGGTAGGGGTGGGGGGTAGTAAGGCCTTGCTTACTGGCCAGGGGCTGTGAGGCAGGAAGCCACGTGGCCAAGGTAGCTCTGTGGTCCACTGCCCTGTCTGTCACCCTTCCTCCTGGTGCCTCTCTGCCCCACAGCTTGGGAGTTCTGCGCCACCCCCCCTCCAGGCCTCCCAGCTACCATCCTGGCTATGCTGGTCTCCAGCCCTAGGTAAGCCACAGACAGGGACTTTCCCCAATAGGTGAGGGCCAGGGCAGGGGAAAGTGCCAGGTGGCTGCCAAGATGGTTCTCTGTTCCCAAAACTACCATCCAGGAAGTAAGTGGGGGTGACAGAGTGCCCATGTCACTGTGGCTCTGCCCCAGACCCCCACCTCAGCTAGGAAACCTGCCTGAGTGATCCTGGGCAGGTGGATGCCTTCCCTGAGCCTCTGCTTCCTTGTGGGCAGTAATTCTTGCCTTTCACGGCTGTGTGAGCAAAAAAAAGGGCAGCATGAGAAACACATCTCCCCCAGGCTTGCCAGAGGTTATGCAGGACACACTTACACTGGGAGATGGTGAGTGAGGCAAGCTTACCCTTGATTATTTCTTGATTATCTGAAATTCAAATTTAACTGGGCATTCTCATTTTTGTTTTGTTTTGTTTGAGGTCACTTTGTTGCCCTCAGTAGAGTGCTGTGGGGTCATACCTCACAGGGAACTCTAACTCCTGGGCTCAAGGGATCCTCTTGAGTCAGCTTCCCAAGTAGCTGGAACTATAGGCACCGCCACAACGTCCATGTATTTTTTAGAGACGAAGTCTCCCTCTTGCTCAAACTGGTCTCAAACTCGTGAGCTCAGGCAGTCTACCTGCCTCAGCCTCCCAGAATGCTAAACAAGCCACCGCGCCTGGCCTTGCATTCTGTTTCCTTGGTTGTTCCTATCTTTGCTCTTAATGTTTTTTATTTTGCTAAATCTGACAATCTTAGTCTGGCATGAAATAAATGTGCAACAATATTTGCTAAATAAATGAATGAATACATGGAGCTAAAAGGTACAAGCCGAAAGACTAGACAAATAAGTAAGCGATGGAAAGCCCTTTTGTACAGGTGTTATTATTATGGTTGTCATTGTTTTCTCACTTATGGTTCAAAAGTTCTTGCTTCCGAGAACATTCTTTCTCCTATCTCATGATCATGACAGCTTGCTGGGGACACCGAGGCTTGCAGAGGGAAATGACTCATCCACGGCCCTCCAGGCCTGTCTGCATCTGAGACTGGGGCCCATTCACACTTCCAGGCAGTGTCTGCCCTCTACACATCACTCCTTTAAATCTCACAACAGCCCCATGAAGCTGGGACAGCTGCCAATGAAGAAAGTGAGGCTCAGAGACCTGTCTAAGCTGATGGTGGCACCTCCTGGACAATGGCCCTCTTCCTGCAGCTGGCAGAGCCCCATACTGCCTGTCCCAGCTGCCACTGGACCAGGACTTATAGGGCAATTACTCAGCCCAGGCTTAACTTCATGAAGGAAATTCCTCCCAGGAAGCCTCCCTCCTGCTCCCTCCTGAGTCCCAGGCTCCATAGCTGGGAAATACCTCCCCCAAGGCCTGTTTATCTTCTGGCAGTGCTAGCAGATGTGGAAATCCAGGCTTGGGCTGTGAGCTGGCAGCGGTGGGCGGCAGGCAGGGCCTGAGCCAGATATACTCAGCCAACACATCCAGCACTTTTGTGTTTCATTCAGCCATTCAACAAACATTTATGAAGGATCAGCTTGGCCAGGTATTAGGCTCCTTCCTTGTTGCTGGCTATTAGAAGAAGTGAATCAGATGATGAGTTTTTAAAAAGAGCCCAGCACACAGCAAGCGCTCATGTGTCTATCATCCTCCCCTGAGCACCTACTATGTGCCTGGCACCACAGGTGGCCCTGTCTAGCTTATAGGGAGACAGGATCACGTTAGGAAACCACAGTAAAGGGGAGCCGGGGAAGTTGATGGAACCCTCAGTGCTCATACTGCAGTGCTGGGTGCTGTCCCAACAGTGTCTCATTTAATGCTGCTCATCACAACCCTAAGTGACAGGACTGTCCCTATCCCTGTTAGAGAGAGAAGGCCAAGGCTCTACCACAAGGATTAGCACTTGCTTTACTATGTTCCATAGTTAGAGAGATAAGCAATTACAGACTCTCTACTAATTGAGTCAATTAATTGCCCTTCAATGAGCAATTAATCCATTTATTTATTTATTCATTCACTCAACAAATCTGTATTAAGACCTACCATAGGCCAGGCACTGGAGACACAGCAGCGAATAAAATAAACAAAACTAAAACTTCATATAGTACTGGTAAGAGCACAGCGGCTAGAGCCAGATGCCTGGGTTCAAGTCCCAGCTCTGCTACCTACCAGCTGTGTTATCTTGGGCAAGGACCTTGACCACTCTGAGCCTCACTTTTATCTTCTGAGAAATAAGCACTAATAGCAGCACCTACCTCATAGGATTATGAGGATGGAATACATTTCTGCCAGCAAAAGGCTAACTGCAGACCTGGTAGAGCTCAATGCATCTTGGATATTTTTCTTTTATTTATTTATTTTTTATTTTATTTTTTTTTTTTGAGACAGTCTCACTTTGTCACCCTCAGTAGAGTTTTATGGCTCACAGCCTCAAACTCTTGGGTTGAAGTGATCCTCTTGTCTCAGCCTCCCAAGTAGCAGGGACTACAAGCACCCGCCACAATTCCAGCTATTTTTTTTAGAGATGAGGTCTCATTCTTGCTCAGGATGGCCTCAAACTCCTGAGCTCAGGCTATCCACCCACCCACTTTGGCCTCCCAAAGTGCTAGGATTACAGGCATGAGCCACTGTATGCGGCCTGGCATTTTTCTTTTTAATGTCTATTTTTCATATGAGTAAACCGAGGTTCAGAGAAGAGTTATGGCATCTGCCCAGGGTGAAAAGTTAGTTGCACTGGAACTTGAATCTAAATGTTTAAATGACCCAGAGGATACCTCCTTCAAGGCTCTCTCCTGCCCCTTCCAGCTCAAACGACTCTCCCAGCCCCCACCTAGGCACAACTTTTAACCTTGGTCTTTGAGGCCCCCACCTAGGCACAACTTTTGACCTTGGTCTTTGAGGCCCTGCAAGAGGCTAGACACCCTCATGCAGTGTCCTGAAAACCAACTGTATCCCAGTCCCCAGTGGCCCCAGCCCCGCCCCAGATGCACAAACCCGTCTGTGTGCAGGGCCCTGCGATGCATGTTTTAATAGGTGTCAGTGCTGATTGCTGTGCTGGGGCCTGACATAGCTGACTAGGCCTGGGACCAGGCTGAGATGCAAATCATCCAGGGAGAGCAGGACCCAGGGTGTGAGGTGGGCTGGAGTCAGCTCTGGTTTATTTCAGACAGGAAGGTGAGAGGGGGAGGGTATAGGAAGAAAGCGGGGGAGGGAGGAGGAAAGAAGAAAGAAAGGGAGGGAGGGAAGGAGAGAAGGAAAAGAGAAGGAAAAAGGGGGAAAAGAAAGAAAAGGAGAAAGAGAGAAAGAAGAAGAACGAAAGAAGGAAAGAATTCTCATTTGTCCCAAGCTTGCCCAAACTGAGTTCAGAGCCAGACCACAGGGCTCTCATTTTCTCCCCTGACTTTTCTGCCAGAGGCAGGAAACATTTTCCCTTGGGAAGCTCAGAAATAGCTGAGCTCAAAAACTAGGCTGGGTGAGGAGGATTCCAGGCTAGAGGGAGGGATTTACACCAAAGGGCTCTGTAGCGTCTGGAGGTTAAGGGCGCAGCCACTGGCGCCAGTGCGCCTGGGTTCAAATCCCAGTTCTAACGTTCCTTGGCTCTGTGACCTTGGATTTGGCCTCAATTTCTCACCCACAAAGCAGGAATCAGTAATGGTAGCAGGCATGGCTATGTCTAGGTATTCAAACTTCATTGTCAAGACCGGCTTTCTCTCCATCTTTGGGGTTCTACTCTCAGTCAGGCTTCCTCTCATCAGGGCAGAATGAATCCCACAGTCCAGGCTCCTACCCACTGGGCTTAGCAACCCCAAAAGAGAGAAAGTGTCTTCTTCCCCTGCCCAGCCCTACCCCAGTCCAGCTAAAATCCCAGGCCTGGCTTTCACTGGCTGAGAGGATGCAGCACAATGATTGGTCAGTCCTGGGCCACATGCCCACCCCAACAATGGAATTGGCCTCACCTGAAACCCTTGGACTGAGGCACAGAGAAGGGGGAGTGAATGCTGAGTAGGAACCAGTAGCAGATGTCCCCTACAGGGACCCACAGGGGCAAGAATAGGAGAGAAGCTGACTTAGCACTTGCTAAGCACCTAGCATGTGCCAAACATGCATTTATACAATCCTGTTAAGCCTCCCAACAAGCCTGCTGACAGTGTTCCTTTGGGAAACAGGAAGGGGAGGCTTAGAGGAGGTGCATGGACTAGGCCAAGGCCACGCAGAGCTACCTCTGCTTCTGAACCCTTCCCCTCCACCCTGTAGGACTGATCTCAAACTGCCAAGAGAGGGGAGTTCATGGGGACAGTTTATAAGTCACTTGCTGTGAGAATAGCTGCCACCGTTTCCTGAGCCTATCCTCCTGATATCCCCGAGGCTTCGAGAGGTCCAGGCACTTGCCCATAGCCACACTGCAAGGAGAGAGGAACCAGGGTCTGGACCTGGAGCTGCCTGAGTCCCCACCAAGGGGGCCAGGGCAAGGGTGGGGAGAGCTGGACCCCTGGCCAGGCCACCTTGCAGCCACCTCCTGAACCCTGTCTCAGCTTCTGCTCTCATCTGGATATTATGAGAAACAGCTCAGCAGCTCACTGCAAACAGGACAGGGGCAGGGCTGGAGAAGGTGGGAAGGGGAGGTGCCAGCTTTGCCCCATGCTAGGTGGTGAGGACAGTGGGCTCTAAGGACAGGAGAACTGGATTGCACCCAGCTGTGCCCCATACATCCTGTGTGAACCCAGCGACTGCCTGGCCTCTCTGGATCTCATCTGCAAAGCAGACTCAGGACCCATACCTGGGGTTGTGGAGAAGGTCCTATGAACTAATGTTCACAGTTAACATTTACTCAGTAGCTGTGCTATGCCATCCTGTGGGGTCAGGGCTGGCTATCATGGCCTGGGAGTGGCCACTGGGGTGAGTGTTGCCCCCAATGAACTCACTCAGCCTTTACCACCCTGCGGGGGCAGGTGCTGTTACTATTACCTCCAATTTCAGAGAAGAGACTGAGGCACAGAGAGAAGGGACTTTCCTGATGACATCACACAGTCAGGAGGTGGCAGAGCTGGGACTGGAACCCAGGCCAATCCAGTTCTTCTTAACCATTATCCAGTGCCCTGAATGCAGTCAGGGTTAGCTGCCATTATCACTACTGTCCCGGGAGGCTTTCTGGAGTTAGGGTCCTACCCTAAGTCAGGAAACAAGGTAGGCCACACTTCCCAGTATCCTATCCTAAACAGCCACCCTGTTGTAACCCTGCTGGGAAAACTGAGGTCCAGTGTTGGTATGTGCAGTGCTCAAGCTGTGCAGTGCATGGGTCACTTGCGGCTTCTGAGGGTAGCATCCCAGCCAGCTGACATCTCCTGGACACGCCCCTCACACACACACACACACTCCCTGTGGGGTAGGGGCTGCCTCCCCACCAGCCCCACGCTGGCTCCATGCTGGCTCCATGCTGGCTGCAGGACATTTGTTACTGTGTCAGTTCCAGCTCCCACCCTGATGGGGGGCCGACAGGCAGGGGGCTTCCTGGCGGCCCTGGGAGGGAGGAATGCGCCCCCGCCCCCAGCCCCATATGGCCTCCATCCCGGCCCATCTGCTTCCCATTGCCCGATGCAGCCGCTGCGGGGCCGCTGGAGCCCGCCCGCAGGGGTGTGAAGTTTATGTGGCCGGGCCTGGAGCCGGCAGTGACAGGGCCACACACGTTCACACAGACACACACCGGACACCCCCCACCAACCCTGGTGCATGTGAATGCACACACATACACAAACATCAGTCCGTCCCCTAGATGCCCCAAATACACCCCTATTCTCACACACCAACAGGAGAGACCTCCAGCATGATCACTGACACACTCAGGCCCTCCTACTCAGACACACATCAGCAAACTCCACACCAAACCCTGACACACACACACACAACGATCCAGTCCCAGAACGGACCCCATGCACACAGACTCACACACCCCGATACCCTTCCCAGCAAGCCCCCACACTCACACCCACGCACAAAAGTAACTCTGCCACAACACACAAATACACAGGAGCTTACCCAAATGATGCAAACACAAAATGGTGACTTACACAAGGGTCCAGGGCTCACAGGGGCCACCAGCTGGGGAAGAGGTCTCCTCTCCTAACCCAGGATGGCCTCTCCCCCCCTCCTTCCTACTCATCCACGAGTCTTCCACATCCCCCAAACCTAAACACTGCTGTCAAGACCCCAGATCCTGTGCCAACACAGTACATGCACTGATCTGCCTCTTCCTCACTTCCTCCCAGAAGGCAAGAACAAGAGACCAAGGAGGGCTAGAGACCAGCAACCCCTGACCTAGGTTGCCAGGGACGGTGGGAAGAGCAGGGTTGCCACCCAGGGCCCCGGGGCTCTACACCCTGCACTCTCTCTAAAACCCCCAAGGGATGCTCATCTGACTTCCCCTCCTCCTCCTGGGCACCTGGACCATCCCCAGAAAGACCCTATCACTCTTTACCATCTTCAGGGACCTAGGGCAGAATTCAGGGATCCATGAACTTGAACTAAGGAAACAAAGTACACCTTGATTCTCATTGACCTCCAGATGGCAAAACCACAGTGACAGTAGCTGGACTGTGGCTTTGACACTCAGAAATTCTAGCCATGTCCATGTCTCTTTAAGGTGTTGGAGAAAGAACTTTTATCCTCTTCCTGACTTCAAGATTGCCGTGGTTACGAGGCCTGCCGTGAGATCTTGTTATTAGATGCATTATCAAAGAAGAATGGCTGTCAGCACTGTCAGCATATCAAACAGTGAACTATTAAATATTTTAATAACTCCAGTTTAATATAATTAATTGGTTTTCTTTTAATCCTATTACTTTCATTTATATAAATTTAAATCTAAATTCATAAATAGCAAAGAGGTCCATGGCACAAAGGCTGATAAGAGTCCCTAAACCAGGCCCAGGCACTATACTCTTACTTTAACTATTATCATAGTTTTTTACAGTGGGTCACACAGCTCTAAGTGGCTGAGCCTGGATTTGAACCCAGGCAACTGGCTCTAGGCTATCCTGTCTGTGGAAACCCAGTGCCCATGCCCCACCCACTGGAACAGGATCCCAGGGTCTAGGAGGTCCCACCACACACACCATTCATCTTGGGGACTTGGGAACCTCACAGCCAGCCCAGGGTGGGTCCAGCTGGCCGCTCCAGCCAGAAGAGAACTGGAGACACATTTACAATGTGTGACAATTCTCACCCACGGCAGTGGCAGGCAGAGCAGGCTCTCAGCAACCAAGACTCCTGCCCCGCTGGGGGCTCTGTAGTAAGCTGAAAATGAGCCTGAGGAGGCAAGAACAGCCGGTGGGCCCTGGAGCCCTCTGTCCCCTGTCCCTCTGTTCACCTGATGCTCTGTCTGCTTGTCTGTAGCTCAGGAAACCTTGTCCCCTAGTAGCCAGAAACCCAGTCACCAGAAAGAAAGCAGAGGCTTTCTTTGCCTCCACTGCTTGGCTTTACCCACTCATTCATTCTTTCCTCCACTGTTAATGGAGCACCTACTGAGTGCCAGGCTGGAAGCAAAGGCTATGGCTGCAAACAGATCCCCACCCTAACTGAGCTCACAGGCAGGCGGAGGAGGCAGACAAGAAAAAAGTGAACAAAAGGGATGTAGTACAATAAAGAGAAATATGTCTCTTTGCTGGGGGCAAAGGAAAAGGTGGGAGGGGGTGTGTTAGAAACAGGATCTGAGAAGGCCTGAGGAGGTGACTTTGAATAGAGGACTGGTGGAAGAGAAGGAAACAGCTGTGGAGACAGTAAGGAACAGTGTTCTTGGAAGAGGGAACAGCAGATGCACAGACTGTTGACTGGCTACCTCAAACTCTACGTTCTGCCTTCTCTTCATCTGAGGCTGACACTGGGCCTTTCCTCGGGGTCACATGCCTTCCCTTCCTTTGGTCATCCTCCCATCCTTCCCCCCCTGTCCTTCTAACCCAAGAGCCCAGGGTGTTAATTATACACAAACACACCTCCTGCCACCCTCCAGTTGCTCCCACTAGAATGGAAGCCCCAGGTTGGAATCTAGAAGCTGATGGATCTTGCTCTTTCTGTTCCTCCCTCAGCATCTGGCACAGTGCCTGGCCCATCCCCATTTGACAGATGAGAAAACTGAGATTCAGAGAGGCACCTTGCTGAGTCAGGCCTCTCCACTAGCCCTGGGGCTAGTCACAGCTTTGCCCAATTTCAGATCCTGGGCCTGTACCTTTGACCTTATGGCCTCCACCTCGGTGCAACACAAGTCTTGCCCCAGGGGTAGGGAGCAGCCCTGAAGTCAGAGTGTGCCACCATCTCCGGAGTATCTCAGCCTAAACTTGTGGCTGCTGAGACAACCCTGCAAAAAATAACCCCAAGTGACTAACCCCTCCCAACACATCCCAAATCCTGAGCACTGTTGCTGAGAGTGGCACTTAATGCTCCCCCTACTATAGCAGGAAAAGGCCCATTTGATTTTTTTTTATTTTTTATTTTTTGAGACAAGAGTCTCACTATGTCACCCTCAGTAGAGTGTTATGGCATCACAGCTCACAGCAACCTTAAACTCTAGGGCTTAAGCAATTCCATTGCCTCAGCCTCCCAAGTAGCTGGGACTACACACAAGACCCAGCTATTCTTTTGTTGTAGTTGTCATTGTTGTTTGGCAGGCCCCGCCGGCGCCCTAACCACTGGGCTACAGGTGCCAAGCCTCCATTTGCTATTTTTTGAGACAGAGTCTCACTCTTTTGTCCCAGGCTAAAGTGCCCTGGCATCTTCATTGCTCACAGCAGCAAAGTCTTGGGCTCAAGCAATCCTCTTGCTTTAGCCTTCCCAGCAGCTAGGACTACAGGCGCACACCACTACACCCTGTTAATTTTCCTATTTTTAGTAGAGACAGGGGTCTGTCTCTTGCTCGGGCTGGTCTCGAACTCCTGAGCTCAAGCAATCCACCCGCCTCGGCCTCCCCGAGTGCTGGGATTACAGACGTGAGCTCACACTGCGGCTTGGGAACGGCCCGTTTGACAGAGAAGGAAATCGAGGCAAGTGAGGCAGCGGGGAGGGATCCTGAAGGGAGTAACCACGGGCCAGGGGCGGCAGCGGCCCCCGCTCCCCCACCTGCTCGCCGCCAGTCCCCGGGGGCCCAGGGAATGCGCGGGGTGGCCCGCGCCCCTCCCCGCCGGGCTCACGTTTCCGGCCTGGGCCCCGCCGCCCCCTCCACCCCCTCACCATCGCGGCGGCTGCTGGCGGCCCCCTCATTAAGGCGCCTCGCCTTCCACCTCCGAATTTTCCACGCAGGGTTAGCCTGGCGACGCGCTGTCTGCGGGCCCCATAAAGGCGGCCGTGTGCTGCATTCGTCTCGCCGGGCCGCGGCCTGGAGGGGCGCCCGGCTGCGAGGGCCGCTCCCCGCCGCGCTAGGGGCCCGGGCCAGCCCGGGAAGGCCACGGTCATAAACACGCAGCAGAACTCAAACGCAAAACCCCACCGGCCTTCCCCCAGCGTTGCCGAAAGGGCCGGGGCTGCCTGGGGACCGCCGCACCCACCTCATAAACCTGAGCAGGGAGAGAGGGTATGCGCAAAGTTGGAGTAAGTTGTCCCAGGTCCCACAGGAGGCGTGGGACAATGAGAAGGAGTTTGCTCCCAGCTCCTGCTTCGCTGGGGAGCATCTACTACGTGCCAGGCGCTGTTCTAGGGACTGAGATGTTGCAATGAACAAAACACAAGACTTTCCAGGCCTCCTGTGGCTGCTGGTCCAGTGGGGGAGCCAGACATGGCATATCAACACCTGAAGTTAAGTGGCAGGTGGTGGCTGTGGAGAAACTAAAGCAGGAAAGGGGGCTGGGAAAGGGGGCCCAGAGCAGTGGAGAAGGCATGAAATGGTTCACAGGATGTTTTTTTGTTTTTGTTTTTGAAGCGGGGTCTGTCCCAGGGCTAGAGTGTGGTGGCATCATCATAGCTCACTGCAACTGGATTCACTAATCTTCCCTGTTAGGCCTTCCAAAGTGCCAGAATTGGAGGCCTGAGCCACTGCACCTAGCCAAGAGGTCTTTTTGAGGTTGGAGTCAGGTGAATATCCAAACTCTGGCTGCCAGGGCCCCTGGGCCTCCTCGCCTGGGCAAAATTTTTGGAAGCCCCCCCTCCTTATGGCTTCTTTTTGAAAGGGTACTCCAAGAAGTGGAAACAGCATGTGCAAAGGCCCTGAGGCAGGAGCATGCTTAGCTGTTATCTCTTAATTGTTTGCTGTGGGTACCTCTGATGCTTTCTTTCTTTCTTTTCTTTTCAACTACTTTGCCATTTCGGGAATCTGTAGAATTCCTCTTTTGCAGCTGAGGATACTGAGGCACAGAGAGGTTAAGAGCAAGGTTTATAGCCAAGCTGGTATTTAAACCAGGGAGAATAGTGCTCACTTTGGCACCCACTGGTGGGATTCCTTTTGGTGGTTTTTCTCTATGCAAAGATGCATGTAACAAAAATATCCTTTTTGAGCCTTTGCTCTGGCCAAGGGCTTTCCATACATTGGTGGATTAAACTCTCATGTCAACCATGTTTCAGATGGGGACAGTGAAACAGGGTGGACTGGGTGGGGAGGGCAGGCTCCTGCTGGAGGTCATGCAGCCTGGGAGTGACAGGGCTGTGATGTGAGCCCTAATGCTTGCACTATAAGCCATATTTACTTATTTAGGGTCTTACTCTATTGCCTCAGGCTAGTGTTCCTTATCAGAGCTGACAGCAACTTCAAACTCCTGGGCTCAAGAGATCCTCTTGCCTCAGTCTCCTGAATAGGTGGGACTACCAACGCCTGCCACAAGACGAGCCTAGTTTTTCTATTTTTAGTAGAGATGGGGTCTCGCTCTTACTCAGGCTGGTCTGGAACTCCTGAGCTTAAGCAGTCCACCTGCCTTGGCCTCCCAGAGTGCTAGGATTACAGTGGCAACATTTAGACAAGTAGAGTGATGAATATGATAGTAATAAAACTATTCCGGGAGGCACCTGTGGCTCAGTGAGTAGGGCACCGGCCCCATATACCATCCCCGGCCAAACTGCAACAAAAAAATAGCCGGGTATTGTGGCGGGGGCCTGTAGTCCCAACTACTTGGGAGGCTGAGGCAAGAGAATCGCCTAAACCCAAGAGCTGGAGGTTGCTGTCAGCTGTGATGCCACAGCACTCAACCAAGGGTGACAAAGTGAAACTCTGCAAAAAAAAAAAAAAAAAAAGTCAATTTAGCCAGGCTCCGTGGCTACAAAATAAATAAATAAATAAAACTATTCCAAATATTACTGGTGGAACTCAGGTAAGCCTAGGAAAAGGTTACTTTATACCCATTGTATGAATGAGCAAACTGAGGCCAGGAGGTGAGGTGCAGAAAAGGGCAGAGGTAAAATTTACCCCTGGATAAGACAATGTTTCTCTTTCCTTACCCCAAAATCAAACTGAGCAAGGCAGGCAGAGTCTGCCTTGAAGTCTGGAAATTGAAGATTGGGAGAAATACAAAACCTTCTTGAACATCATCAGTAAGGCCATTAGGTAGCCCATTTATTTTTTATAAATTGGGCAAAAGATATTATCAGAAAAGAAATAAAAAAATTCCTGCAGACTAAAAACTATCTGCAAAACATATATTTGATAAAAACTTATATCCAGAGTATACAAAGAACTCTCAAAATTCAATTAGAAGTCAGTTTTGCCAGGTGTGGTGGCTCACTTCGGAGGCTGAGACGAGTGAATTGCCAGAGCTCACAGATTGGAGACCAGCCTGAGCCAGAGCAAGACCTCATCTCAAAAAATCACGAGGCACCTGTAGTCCCAGCTACTCGTGAGGCTGAGGCAGGAGAATTGCTTGAGCCCAAGAGTTTGAGGTTGCTGTGAGCTATGATGCTATGGCACTCTACCAAGGACAACAAAGTGAAACTCTGCAAAAAAAAAAAAAAAAAAAAGTCAATTTAGCCAGGCTCCGTGGCTCACACCTATAATCCCAGCACTCGGGGAGGCTGAAGCAGGCGAATCACTTGAGCTTTGGAGTTTGAGACCAGGCTGAGCAAGAGCAAGACCCCATCTTTAAAAATAGCTGGGTGTTGTGGTGGGTGCCTGTAGTCCCTGCTACTTAGGAGGCTGAGGCAAGAGGATCATTTGAGCCCAAGAGTTTGAGGTTGCTGTGAGCTGTGACGTCAAAGCACTCTAACTAGGGCAACAAAATAAGACTCTGTCTCAAAAATAAAAAAGCTTAAAAATGGACAAAAGGTTTATATATTATATATCTTTGTAAATTATAAATAAGAGCATGGAAAGATACGTCATTAGTTATTAGGGAAATGCAATTAAAATCAAGAAATACCATTAAGCACTCAGTAGAAGGGCTACAATTTAAAAGACTGACCATATGAAGTGTTGATAACAATGTGGAGAAACCAAGTCTCAGGCACTGCTGACCAGAATGCAAAATGGTACAGCCACTTTGGAAAACAGTTTATAGTTTCTTAAAACGTCAAGCACATACTTACACAGCCTAGCAATTGCACTCCTACATATTTACCCAAGAAAAATGAAAAACATACCTACACAAAGACTTGCCCATCAGGCGGTGCCTGAGGCTCAGTGGGTAGGGCAACGGCCCCAGATACCGAGGGTGGCAGGTTTGTTGACAACTGCAACAAAAAATAGCTGGGCTTTGTGGCAGGTGCCTGTAGTTCCAGGTACTCGGGAGGCTGAGGCAAGAGAATCACTTAAGTCCAAGAGTTTGAGGTTGCTGTGATTTGTGATGCTATGGCACTCTACTGAGGGTGATATAGTGAGACTCTGTCTCAAAAAAAAAAAAGAAGAAGAAGAAGAAACCGGGTGGCTCTGTGGCTCAGTCGGTAGGGCGCCAGCCCCATATACCAAGGGTGGCGGGTTCAAACCCAGCTCCGGCCAAAATGCAGCAAAAAAAAAAAAAAAAAGAAAGAAAGAAAGAAAGAGGAAACCAGGAGGTGCCCGGCATGGTGGCTCAAACCTGTAATCCTAGCACTCTGGGAGGCCCAGACAGTGGACTGCCTGAGCTCATGAGTTAGAGACCAGCCTGAGCAAGATTGTGACCCCGCCTCTAAAAAAATAGCTGGTGGTTGTGACCAGTGCCTGCAGTCCCAGCTACTCGGGAGGCTGAGGCAAGAGGACCATTTGAGCCCAAGAGTTTCAGGTTACTGTGAGCTGTGACGCCATAGCACTCTACTGAGAGCAACAAAGTGAGACTCTGCCTCAATTTAAAAAAAAAAGGAAAGAGGGCGGCACCTGTGGCTCAGTGGGTAGGGCGCTGGCCCCATATACCGAGGGTGGAAGGTTCAAACCCAGCTCCAGCCTGCAACAAAAAATAGCCGGGCATTGTGGCAGGCGCCTGTAGTCCCAGCTACTTGGGAGGCTGAGACAAGAGAATTGCCGAAGCCCAGGAGTTGGAGATTGCTGTGAGCTGTGATGCTACCGCATTCTACCAAGGGCAATAAAGTGAGATTCTGTATCTGAAAATAATAATAATAATAATAATCCCAAGTGTTGGCAAGGATATGGAGCAACTACAACTCTCTCCCAGTGTTGCTGGTAGGAATACAAAGGACTTCGGAAAATGACATGGCAGTTTCCTACTAAGTCAAGTACATGTTTACTATACAGACCAACAGTCCCATTCTTAGGGGCTTACCCAAAAGAAATGAAAACATGTTTAGGCAAAAATGTCTGTGTTCATCAATTGGTGAATAAATAAACAAACTGTGGTGTATGCAGACAGTGGAATAACACTCATCACTAAAAGGGAGCAGATTATTGATATCTCAGCAACACAGTGACTCTCACAGACTTTATGCTGAGTTAAAGAGGCTGGCTTGTGTGCGACTGGAATGTTCTGTTTGCTGGTCACACAGGTGGTTTACATTGAAAATAGGCATTGAGATGAACGTTTCTGATATGTGCATTTCTACACAATTGTTATACTTTTGTCAGAGTTGTGGGAGGTTTTTTTTATCTCTACTAAAAATAGGAAAATTAAACGGGGTAGTGTGCGCCTGTAGTCCTAGCTACTGGGAAGGCTAAGACAAGAGGATTGCCCTAGCCCAAGACTTTGAGGCTGCTGTGAGCTATGAAGATGCCAGGGCGCTTTAGCTTGGGACAAAAGAGTGAGACTCTGTCTCAAAAAATAGCAAATGGTGGCTTTTATCCAGAGAGTTCAAGAAAAAAAATGTGACAAGTCCGTCTCCATCCTATCCTGAACGCTAACCCTGGGATTCCTCCATAGAGGCCACCACACGTCTGTATTTATGCTGGAAAACATTCTAGAAGGGCTTCTACATAGAGAAATCCTTTCCTGTTCCTTGGGCCCCTACGTTTTTATTTTATTTTTCTGAAAAAGCATTTTTCAGGACAAAATGTTAGAGAAGGGCCTATACAGTTGGACAGGGCTGGGTTGTATATGGACTGTATCATCCCCAAGTCACTAAGTGGTTTCTGTCGCTTATTGGTCATTCCATATCAATAAGGGCCTATGCAGTTGGACAGGTGCTGGCCCTTCAGTGCTCACAGTCTGGTGGGGAGGGGAGGGGCTCACTGAGGAAGGGACAACAGGAGGAGGGTGATGGGGTCAGGGGAGGGAGGGAGTGAGGAGGAGGACGCATAGTCCAGGTGTGAGGGATCGAGGGTCAAGACCCAGGCCCAAACATGGAGGTGGGGCTGTGGGTGGCAGGCCTGGGAGAGACTCCTGGGGAGCCCAGGGGGGTCCAGTGAGGAGGGAGTTGTAAGAAGTGAGTTTCAGCATTTTCCTCCCTGTTCCTCTCCCAGGGGCCCAGTTTTGTTGACGGGTACCTCCATGTACCCCACCCTTTCCTGAGAGCTGGAACCCTTCCGGACCTGGTCCCCACTCCATTCCTCTCCAGCCCCCATGTAGCCCATCCACAAAGACCCCTCCCTCCCATTCTTTTTCCCCCCTGTTACCCCTTGGCCGCCAGGCTAGCGGAAGCCACAGCCTGCAGGTGCCTCCTCCCTCGTCTCCCACTTCCTTTCGGGTCCCCTCAGTCTATTTCCCACACGCAGCCAGAGGGAAGTCGGACTATGTCACTGCTCTGCATAAAATCCCCTGGTAGCTTCCCACAGCTTAGAATAAAATTCAAACACCTGGCCCTTGATGTGACCCACAAGGCCCTGGGGGCCAGCCCCTGCTGCCTCTCCCACCAACCTCCCTCCTCGCTCCCCTCCAGCCACACTGACCTCCTGCCATTTCTTGAACACCACAAGCACATCCCCTCCGCAGGGCCCTTGCACTGGCTGTTCTCTCTGCCTGCACCTTCCTTCTCCTACTCAAGTTCACTTTGCGGGCTAACTCCTACTCCTTCCATCTCTGGGAAGGTATCTCCTGAGGCCCTCATGCCCTTGACTAAGGGAATGCCCCCCTTTGGCTCTCCTACAGCACCCTGCCCTCCTCCTGGGCAACATCGCTCCCTGAGAGATGGATTCAAATCCCTGCTCTGCTGCATCACCTGGGAGAGGAGGGGAACTCGAACATATCCTTCTTCCCTCTGAGACTCAGCTTGCGCCATCTGTAAAATGGGGCTGTGATAGTAATGGCACTGTTTCTCTGCAGTCCTGGGCTCCAGAACCAGTTGTTCTGCATCAGCCAAGATCCTAGACAGACTGTGTCCTTCTCAAGCCAACATGAACTGTCAGCGCCCTGAGAACAGGGGTCTGTCTGTTCAGTACTGTTTGCTGCGTCACTTGTGTCTAGAAGAGCCAGGCAACCCCTGGAGCTCAGGGCACATGTGCTACATGCAGGTAGGACTATGCTACAGCGGCAGATGCTCAGAGCTGAGTCTCAGACCTTCTGCAGAACTGCCTGCTCCCGAGAGAAAAGACCGAATAGGAGTCAAGGCTGAGCCCCACCAGAGGCACCTGGCTTCTCCTCCCCCCAGCAAGGAGCCCCACCAGCAGAAAGACCCTGGTCCTGTGGCAGAGCAGATTCTGTTCAAATCTGGGTGCCTAAACAGAGTAACCACATGACCCAGAAATGCCACTCCTTTATTCCCCAAGACAAATAAAAATTTACCAAATTTTGTACTTTATATATGGCAGTTTACTTTATGAAAATTATATCCTGAGAAAACTGTTAACAGGCACACACACACACACCTACTAACATAGCTAAAATGAAAACTGATAATAGGGCTCAGTGCCTGTGGCTCAAGCAGCTAAGGCGACAGCCATATACACCTGAGCTGGTGGGTTCGAATCCAGCCCGGGCCCACCAAACGACAATGATGGCTGCAACCAAAAAATAGCCGGCCATTGTGGATTTGCCTCTTCTGGACATTTCATACAAATGAAATGTAGTCCCAGCTGTAGTTTCAGCTACTTGGGAAGCAGTAAGAGTACAATTCATGGCTGATTACGGTGGTGGCTCATGCCTAGAGTCCCAGCTACTTGTGAGGCAGAAGCAGGAGAATCGCTTGAGCCCAGGAGTTGGAGGTTGTTGTGAGCTGTGTTGCCATGGCACTCTACCCAGGGCAACAGCTTGAGGCTCTGTCTCAAAAAACAAACAAACAAACAAAAAAACTGATAATAGGCGGCACCTGTGGCTCAGTGAGTAGGATGCTGGCCCCATATACAGAGGGTGGCAGGTTCAAACCCAGCCCTGGCCAGACTGCAACAAAAAATAGCCCAGCATTGTGGGGGCACTTGTGGTCCCAGCTACTTGAGAGGCTGAGGTAAGAGAATCGCCTAAGCCCAGGAGCTGAAGGTTGTTGTGAGCTGTGATGCCATGGCACTCTAAAAAATTGATAAAAACAAGTGCTAAAAAGTACTATATATAGAACAACTTAAACTCTCTCATACATTGCTTACAACCCATACAAAAACCTGTAAAGAAATATTCATAGCAGCATTCTTCACAAGAGTCAAAAAGTTGCTGGGCGCAGTGGTTTGCACCTGTAATCCTAGAACTCTGGGAGGCCGAGGGATCAGAGTGCTTGAGCTCAGAAGTTTGAGAACAACCTGAGCAAGAGTGAGACCCCATCTCCACTAAAAATAGAAAAGTGAGCTGAATATTGTGGTGAGCACCGGTAGTCCCAGGTTCTGGAGAGGCAGAGGCAGGAAGATCACTTAGGCCAGGAGTTTGAGGTTGCTATGAGCTATGACCCCACAGCGCTCTACCCAGGGTGACAGAGCAAGAGAGAAAGAAAGAGAAGAGAGAAAAGAAATGAAGTTCTGATGCATGCTACTGCAACATGGATGAACCTCAAAACCATTATGCTAAGTGAAAGAAGCCAGACAGAGACCACGTGATCACTTGTATGATCCATTTACGTGATTTTATTTATATGAAATGTCCAGAAGAGGCAAATCCACAGAGACGGAAAGCAGATTAGTGGCTGCCAGGAGCCGAGAGGAAGAGGAAATGGAGAGTGACTGCTAATGAATATGGGGTTTCTTTTTCAGGTGATGGAATGTTCTGGAATTAGGTAGTGATGATGATTACACAATCCTGTTAATATTGTCAAACTTACTGAAATTATTATATCCTCCCTCCTTTTCTTGGAAAGACAAGGTGTCACTCTGATGCCTTGACTTGACTTGAAAGCTATGGCCTGATCAGAGCTCATTGCAACCTCCATCTCCTGGGTTCAAGTGATCCTCCTTCCTTAGCCTCCCAGGTGCTTGACACCACATCTGGGTAATTTTTTTACTTTCGTAGGGACAGGGCCCTTGCTAAGTTGTACAGGCTGGTCTTGAACTCGTGGGCCCAAGTGATCCTCCCACCTCAGCCTCCAAAACTGCTAGGACTCTAGGCATGAGCCACCACCGTAATCAGCCATGAAGTGTACTCTTTATTTTTTATTTATTTTTTTGAGTCAGAGTCTCAAGCTGTCACCCTGGGTAGAGTGCTGTGGCATCACAGCTCACAGCAACCTCAAACTCTTGGGCTTAAGTGATTCTTTTGCCTCAGCCTCCCAAGTAGCTGGGACTACAGGCACCCGCCACAATGCCCAGTTATTTTTTGGTTGTAGTTGTCATTGTTGTTTGGCAGGCCCAGGCTGGATTCGAACCCACTAGCTCTGGTGTATGTATGTGGCTGGCACCTTAGCCACTTGAGCTACAGGCGCCAAGCCAATAAAGGCATTTTTTTTAAATCCTGGTGCTATCACTTACCTAATGGGTATGTATCATTGCACAAGTCCTTTGTCCTTTCAGTCCCTGCATGTCTCAAAGGGGTTGTTAGCCTGCCCACCTATTCTCTGAAATGACTGACTCAGAACAGTGGACAGCCCTGCAAGGTGAGTATTCACGGGCTTGGTGAATTTCGCATCCCTAGCCCCACCCCGGGTCAGAGAAGGGGTTACTCACAGATACAAAGGCCAAGGATGTATTTAGGCCATTGGCAGGATCAGGGTGGATAGCAAATGGCATCAAGATGTCATCCATAGCCTACAAAAGTGACCGTGACGATGCATCTGCTGAACCCTGGACCCCTACAAACCATCCCAGGACAATGCCAAATGTTGCACGTTCAAATCTGGCCCTGGCCAAACTGCAACAAAAAATAGCCGGGCATTGTGGCAGGTCCCTGTAGTCCCAGCTACTCAGGAGACTGAGGCAAGAGAATTGCCTAAGCCCAAGAGCTGGAGGTTGCTGTGAGCTGTGACACCACGGTACTCCACCAAGGGCGACAGAGTGAGACTCTGCCTCTAAAAAAAAAAAAGAAACAGTGAGAAGGTGACTATAGGGAAGTGGGTCCTCACCAAACACAAAATCTGCTGACACTTTGATTTTGGAATACCTGGCCTCCAGAACCGTGAGAAATACATTTCTGTCAACTTGGCACTGTAGCACAGTGGTTTTGGTGCCAGCCACATGCACCAAGGGTGGCGGGTTCGAACCTGGCCCAGGCCAGCTAAACAACAATGACAACTGCAACAAAAAAATAGCTGGGTATTGTGGCAGGCACCTGTGGTCCCAGCTGCTTGGGAGGCTGAGGCAGAAGAATCGCTTGGAGTTTGAGATTGCTGTGAGCTGTGACGTACAGCACTCTACCGAGGGTGACATAGTGAGACTCTGTCTCAAAAAAAAAAAAAAAAAAGGAAAGAAAGAAAAAGAAATACATTTCTGTCATTTATAAGCCAAAAGAAAGAAAGAAAGAGGGCAGTGACTGTGGCTCAGTGGGTAGGGTGCCAGCCCCATATACCGAGGGTGGCGGGTTCAAATCCAGCCCCAGCCAAACTGCAACAAAAGAAAAGCTGGGCGTTGTGTCAGGCACCTGTAGTCCCAGCTACTTGGGAGGCTGAGGCAAAAGAATCATCTAAGCCCAGGAGTTGGAGGTTGCTGTGAGCTGTGACACTACAGCACTCTACCAAGGGCAATAAAGAAAGAAAGAAAGAAATTCAGAGATCAATGAAAAAGAAAATGTAAACCTCCAGCCACTCTATGGTCCAGACAGAACCACTCTTGCCCCCCAGGGCAGACACAGATGGATACAGATGGAGGAAAAATGTTACAGAAATGGAGCCACACCATTTTTTCCAGGCTGCTCTATAAACTGCTTTCCTACCTGTCAGCATAGGGTGGCACTGTCTCAAGGCCACAAGAAATTTATTGGTGAAATATTGATTGCTTAATTTAATGTGAACTAAAGATGCTCCCTGGGGGAGAAGCAATCATCTATAGACACGGAAAAGGTAAAAATTGCATAAAACACCAGGCACAGGCTTGGGACCTGTAGCTCAGTGGTTAGGGCGCTGGCCATATACACCGGGGCTGGCGGGTTGGAACCCAGCCCAGGGCTGCCAAACAACAATGACAACTACAACCAAAAAATAGCCTGGCATTGTGGCGGGTGCCTGTAGTCCCAGCTACTTGGGAGGCTGAGGCAAGAGAATCGTCTAAGCCCAGGAGTTTGAGGTTGCTGTGAGCTGTGATGCCACAGCACTCTACCCAGGATGACAGCTTAAGACTCTGTCTCAAAAAAAAAAAAAAAATCACCATGACCGTGCGTATATACTTTCCAGATCCTTCCTTTTTCTTTTCTTTCTCTCCCTTCTTTCCTTTCAGTGAATATTAATTGAGTACTGACTACTTATTCATTCACTCATTGAATCGTTCAAGAAGCATTTTGGAGTGCTAATCTGTCAGGCTTGCTCTTCCTCTGTCCCTAAAATACATAATACAATATATAATGTAGAGATTATACTATGTATTATAGCTGCAATATTCTCAGAACACACAGACCCCAACTAGCATATCCAATATTCCCTCATGCTGGGCATTTAGGTTGTTGACGGTGTCCCACACCTCTGGAAAAGTACTGGGCAAATGTGTTTACGTGCTTTTTATTTTTGTTATTGGGGCAAAGGTTGAATGCTTTTTAACTGATCTTCAAAGCGAGGCCCAGAGAAGGCAGGAACTCACCCAGGGTTGAAAAGTGAGGTATTGGTAGCACTTGGGCCTGCAAGGAAAAGATTGAAGGCCTTGGGAAAAGCCCCTGCCCAGCCCCAGGTCTTTCCCTGTGGTAAAGAAGGGTTTGCTTCGCGGATCCCCACCCCAAATGCTCCCAGGAGTGACACTTGGGTTTCATTTCTCCTTGCTGCCACCTCTTCAGCCCCCATTCAAATTTTATTTCAGGCCTTGGCTTCAGCTAGTTAGAATTGAGTTTGGGAACTCCGGGTGCCTTAACCTGAGTCCCTTCCACCTTGTACCCAGAGTCCCTTCCACCTTGTACACAGTCAGATTGGCTGCCCAGTCCTGGCACTCATGATTCTAGGGCACGACACGGGGTGCCAAATCTTGGGAGTCCACAGACCAGCTCGGGTCACCAGACATTGGTTATAGACACAAAGAGCCTGAAACGTCAGGGTTATCTTCTGGGTGACCTTGGGAAAGTTCCCTACTCTCTCAGATCCTCTCTCCTAAATCTCTCAAATGGGCATCGTAATAGCCACTCTTAGACCCTGGGCCAAGCAAAGTATGAGTATTTACTCAGTTTGTACAACCCCAAAAAGGAGGGGCTCTTCTTCCTCAGAGAAGGAAATGAACACACAGAGAGGTTGAGCAACTTGCTCTAGGCTGCACAGCAGGTAGGCCATGGAGCAGAGCTGTGAACGCAGAACTGATCTCCTAACCACTGTAGGATACATCTTATACCCATACTGCCCGGGGCTTCTATGAGGATTAAATCTGACAGTCTGTGTAAAATGGGTAGTAAACTGGCACAAAATGTTTACTGCTATGATTATTATTGTTACTATTATCATTAATGATCCTTATTATCATTATCATTAATTCATTTGCCTGACTGGTTGATCTTTTTTTTTTGAGGCAGAGTCTCACTCAGTCACCCTAGGTTGAGTGCTGTGATATTATATATAGCTCATAGCAGCCTCAAACTTTTTTTTTTTTTTGTAGAGACAGAGTCTCACTCTATCACCCTCAGTAGAGTATTGTGGCGTCACACAGCTCACAGCAACCTCCCAACTCCTGGGCTTAAGTGATTCTCTTGCCTCAATCTCCCGAGTAGCTGGGACTACAGGCACCTGCCACAATGCCCAGCTATTTTTTTGTTGCAGTTTGGCCAGGGCCAGGTTTGAACCCGCCACCCTCAGTATATGGGGCCGGTGCTCTACCCACTGAGCCACAGGCACCGCCCCAACCTCAAACTCTTAGGCTCAAGTGATCCTTATGCCTCAGCCTCCCAAGTAGCTGGGACTATGAGGGTTTACCACAATGCCCAGCTATTTTTAGAGACAGTCTTACTCTAGTTCCAGATTGGTCTGGAACTCCTGAGCTCAGGTGATCCACCTGCCTTGGATGACTGGTTGTTCTTTGCCTAGCTGGGTCCTTATTTCTCTTGCTTGCCGAAAATTCCAGACCAGGCATCATCTTTGCCCCTCACTCTTCTGATTCGTGGGTCACCAAACCCCACCCTCTGCCTCACCTGCCACTAGAACAGGGCAGCGGGCTCCTCCCCAGCTGCTCTCTTGCCCTGGGCTTGCTCCCACAAAGGACAAATCCACTCAGCTCCCTCCCCTGCTCAGATCCTCCCTCAGCTCCCAAATTCCCTGAGGATTAAATCCATAGTTTGCCCCAGGCCTGCAGGGCCCTGGCCCTGACCCCAGCCAACCTCTCCCTGGTGGCTCCATCCCTCCCCAGGTGCCTGCTGCCTGCTCACTCTGTAACCTCTGGCCTAGAACCATCTCTCTATCCAGGGGCCACGGAGTCAGTCTGACTCACTCCAGAATCTTCTCCTAAAGGTCCCCTCCTCCAGGCCGGCTTCCTGATCCTGCACAGGGTGCGGTGGGTGAATAATAAAAAGTTCCTGGATCCATCCCAGGCCCTGAGAAAAATTTGCCAAACCCTCAGCTGCAGCCATCTGTAGTGGGTTGAACCGTGTTTCCCAAAAAGCTATGTTCAAGTCCTAATCCCCGGAACTTGGGAATGTGACCTTATTTGGAAATAGGATCTTTGTAGATGTAATCAAGTTGAGATGAGATCATACTGGATTAGGGTGGACCCTATACCCAGTGGCTGGTGCCGCAAGAGGAACAAAGACATGGGGAAGAAACAAGGAAGGAGTCTCCCCTCAGCCTCTGGAGGGAACACAGCCCTGCAGACACCTTGATTTTGAACTTTTGGCCTCTAGAACTGTGAGAAAATAAACTTCTGTTCTTTTAAGCCATCCAGTACCTGGTCACTTTTTAGGGCAGCCCCAGGAAGATAGTATGTCACCCAACTGTGGGTGCCTAGAGTGGGTCCAGGGCCCAGGGGAAGACAGCAGAGGGAAGAGTGGCCAAACCAACTCATGCCAGGTGGGTAATCCTGCCCTCACAGAGCTCAAATCACCTCCACCCCAGGGACCACTGATCTCTCTTTTCCCTGTCCACAGCCCCCCTCCACCATAGTGACTGACCCACAACTTTGGCTGCCTACCTGGCTGGAGACAGAGGTGCCTTGCAAGGGGGTTTCTAGAAGGCTGGCTAAAGAACAAAACGACCCCTCTGTGCAGGCAAGTGCAGGAACGAGGACCTGGACTCTGCTCTACTTCAATTTAAAAAACATTTTCATTACGTCTCCACCCCAAAAGTAGAAACAACTAAAGGACAATAGTAAAAGAACTCAGGGTTCCGATCCCAGCTTTGCCACTTACTCATTGTGTGACTTGGGACAGGTTACTTACCTTCTCTGTGACGAGGTTTCCTTACCAGGTTCCTCTGTGTGAGGTGCTCAGCACAGTGCCTGATGCATAGAAAGAGTTCTGTGAGAGTGATAGCCACCCTATTTCCTAGGGGCAAACGTTATAGTTGTATTCATTCATCTTTCATTCCAAAGTGGGTTTCTGAATGCTTGCCTCCTGCCTGCAAGACGCAGGCGCCAGGGATCCGTGGACAGTGAACGAAGCCAACAGAATTTCCACCTGTACAGAGCTGACATTCTGGTGTGAGAGACAGTCAACAGAGAAGCCACGACTAGGGGAATGTGTGTTTTGTCAGATGGTGACAAGTGCCATGGGAAGGGTGGAATGAGGAAGGGAGAGAGGTGGGGGGAGGAAGCTACACGGCTGTCTGGGCCAGAGTGTTCCTGGCGGAGGGACCTGCAAGTGCAAAGGCCCCTTGGTGGCAGGGATCCCGCTGGCACCTGGAAGGAATGAGGGGGATGTGGTAGAGGAGCAGATGGAGGTGATCAGGGCCACAGCGTCAGGCCCTTGTGGGACGAGGTGAGTGAGAAGGAGCTATGTGTACATGGAAATGTATAGTTGGTCATTTATTTAACCAAGAAAGACATAACCAAGCTCTTCACTGCAAGCTCTTCACTGTTGGGTATAGTAAAGGCATCAGGATAGAGTTTTGATCACATGTCACTTGAGCCTCACGTCACTTTTTTTTTTTTTTTTTTTTTTTTTTAGACAGAGTCTCAAGCTGTCATCCTGGGTAAAGTACCGTGACATCATAGCTCACAACAACCTCCACCTCTTGGGTTCAAGCAGTCCTCAGTTTTTCTACTTTTAGTAGTGACAGAGTCTTACTTTTGCTCAGGGTGGTCTAGAACTCGTGAGGTCAAGCAATCCACCCGCCTTGGCCTCCCAGAGTGCTAGGATTGCAGGCATGAGCCACTGGGCCCAGTGTCAAATCACTTTTTTTAAATGAGGGAATACATTCCCACATTGGAATGGAGTTGACAGTTTTAAAGTGAAGAAGGCCCAGATCTCTGCCTGCCAGGATACCCTCTGTCCTAGCTCTGAACACCCCTGAGTAGCCACCAGGTCACTAATACAGCCCAGATGTGCCCAGATATGGCCCTGGCCCCAGACCTGCCTGCCTGGACACTTGCACAGAGATAGGCTTTACAGCCCATTTATTTCTTGGATTCATTTTAAAGAAAATTGCAGGGGAGGATCTAATGGCCTGGCCAGATCCTGCTCCTCCCAGCCCAATCTCTCCCAACCCCACAGCTCTGAGCTGCTGCAAAGCCAACCAGCAAAAGTAGAAGGAATGATGGAGTTAGAAAATCACCATCTGGGAACCACTGTCATAATATGTAATTGATTTAGGCAAAAATAACCAGTGTGGGCTGAAACCTGTGGGTGGAAGTTTGAGGAGTAACAGGATGTTCACATGGTGTCCAAGTATCTCCCCACAACATGGACTAAGTGCAACGGGGAAAAAAGAGGAACTTCAGCAAGTAGAAACCTGGTAGATACCACCTTAACCAAGAGGTCAAAGTTGACGTCAGTGATGAGAAGAGTCGACCTCCTGTGCCTCGTGACACCTTGCACCAAGAGAGACACTCACCACGTCTGTGGTTCTGCTGAAAGTACATAACCCAAATTTTACTGTGAGGAAACATCAGGAAAACTCAAACTAGGGGACATTCTACAGAACAGCTGGCCCCTACTATCCAAAACTGCCAGTGTTGGCTCGGCACCCGTAGCTCAGAAAGTAGAGCGCCAGCCACATGCTCTGAGGCTGGCGGGTTCGAGCCCAGCCCAGGCCTGCTAAACAACAATGAGAACTGTAACCAAAGAAAAGTAGCCGGGCATTGTGGTGGGCACCTGTGGTGCCAGCTACTTGGGAGGCTGAGGCAAGAGAATCGCCTAAGCCCAGGAGTTGGAGGTTGCCGTGAGCTGTGATGCCACGACACTTTACCAAGGGCGACATGGTGAGACTCCGTCTCAAAAAAAAGAAAACAAAAACTGCCAATGTCACGAAAGACAAAGAAAGGCTGAGGTGCTGCTACAGAGACAGGACAAGTAACTGGGACAGATGCTTCTGGAATTGAGCCTGCATCTTGCCTTACTCCTACCCTACAAAGCTCTGTGGAGGATGGCTGGAGAAATCTGAGCATGACTGTGGATTACAGAAGAGCTTGAACCAATGTTTTTGGTTTTGTTTTGTTTTTTGTTTTTGAGACAGTGTCTCACTGTGTCCACCCTCGGCAGAGTGCTGTGGCATCACAGCTCACAGCAACCTCCAACTCCTGGGCTTAAGCGATTCTCTTGCCTCAGCCTCCCAAGTAGCTGGGACTACAGGCGCCTGCCACAGAGCCCGGCTATTGGTTTTGCTTTGTTTTGGGTTTGTTTGTTTTAAGACACAGTCCTCTGTCACCCTGGGTAGAGTGCCGTGGCATCATCATAGCTCACAGCAACCTCAAACTCCTGAGCTCAAGTGATCTTCTTGCCTCAGTTTTTCTATTTTTAGTAGAGGCAGGGTCTTGCTTGAGACAGAGAGAGAAGATGCAAGCCCAATAAAATATTAACATATTGAAGAATCTGAATGAAAAATTCCAGTTCATTGTACTTTTCTCGCAACTTTAGCCAGGTTGCAATTATTTCAAAATAAAATGTTTTTTAAATCTAAAAAAAAGCCTCCTTTACTCCTCCCTAACTCCCAACTCCATCCACCCAAATTTTACCTCCTTCAACTCCTTAGAGAACCACCTTTATTAGTTTTTTCTCCCAAATTTCCAAAGTCTCTTTGTGCAAATACAAGGAAGATTGAGTCAGTCACATGCTGAGTATCTCTACCCCTCTTCTGCCTACAAAAGGGAGCATGTCCTGTGTGCTAATTTTTTTTCCTTTAGTGATGTGGCTATCTTGGGGTTGTTGGAATCAGAATGTAGGGACTGTCCTCATTCTTTTTTCAGCTGTCTAGTATTTGCTCCATTGGGTCCAATATCCTCTTTAAAAAATTTTTTTTGAGAGATGGGGCCCAGACCTGCCTGCCTGGACACTTGCATGGAGATAGGCTTTACAGCCCATTTATTTCCTGGATTCATTTTAAAGAAAATCCCAGGGGAGGATCTAATGGCCTCCCCTCTTTTTAATTTTTTGCTATGTTGCCCAGGCTGGACTCGAACATCTGGCCTGAAGTGATTCTCCCACTTAGGTCTCCTTGAGTAGCTGGAATTATGGATACTCACCACTGCACCTGGATTTCCCTTTTAATAACCCCAAATAACTCTTCCAACTAATGTTCAGGTGTGCTGGACCATGAGTGGGCACGATGGCCTTATGCTTCTTAAATCCAGGCTTCACCCACAAAAGCCACCATCACCCTGCCAGGCAACTGTCTTCTAAAAGGTAAAGCTGCCCTGAGCACTGCTTTAAAGCCCTGATTAACTGCCCTTGGGGTGTAGGCAAATTCCCACCTGCTCAGTGGCCCTCTAACCCCCAGCTCTGCAGGGCTTGAGCTGAGCTTTCCTTGCCTATTCTGTCCCTGCAGTCCCTCTTGAACCCTGGTCTTTCTGACTAGGACAGGCACATTCCAGCCTGGCTCTTTCCTCCCCCTTCTCTTTTTCCTCCTTCAGGTCTGGACTGGAATGTCAGTTCTTCCAGGGCTCTCAGCTGCCTTAGCACAGGGAGCCCCGCCCCAAGGCTCTCCAGCGCCTGGTGCTCTTTCATTCCATCCTGGCACCATCGCTGTAGGAAAGCGGCTTGTTTATTTAATCACTTGTTTGTTTTCTGTCTCCCCCACCAGAACATACGTTCCATGAGCCCAGAGACGGCCTGTCTTGTTCACAGCTGTAACCTCAGGGCCTAGAGCAGGACCTGGCACACACAGCACCCGTGGAAACCCACTGAGTGAATGAATGAGTCTGCAGATGAGGAAGGCATCACTGTTACCCTGTTTTATAGAGGCCCCCAAAAGGGGAGAATCTTGCTGCAGGTACCCTGAGAGTCAGGGACATGAGCCAGGTCTACCTGACTCCCAGGATGATTGGAGCCAGGTAGACTTGGGGTCAAGTCTGGGTGACCTTAAGCAAGCCCCTCATCTCTGAGTCCCGTTTCTGAGGCCCATTCCTCAGGGACTGTGTGAAACCACTAAGTCATTCATTCACCATTTACCAAAGTCAACACCTACTCTGGGTGGAGGTACAGGGACCTAGGACACAGTAGGCCTACAGCTAACTGGTGCCCAGTCCCCGTCCCCCGCCCCCCCAACTCCCTAACTTCCCTTCAGGGAGGCAGGCCACAATTTGGCGATTGTTAGAGAACTTTTTTTTTTCTTTTGGGAGGAAAGCTGCAAGTCATTAAGGGCTGCTCCCGGCTGCGGGTCACCATTTCCTGTTTAGAAGAAAGAATCATCTCTCCTCTGGAACATGAAGCTCCCCCACCCCCTGCCTGACTCTGAGGCCCCCAGTTCTGGGACGTGGGATGCCTGCTCAGCTCCCCGCAGGAAGCTGGCACCTTCAGCACCTTTTGTACTCAGAGAGGACACTCATTTTCTCCTGGCCCCAGGAGGCCCCCAGCAGTGAGGTCACCACCAACCAGCCAGGAGTGAATTATCCCAGCTCAGGATGTAAGCTGACCAAGCTGACCATCCATTCCATCCTTGGAGCAGGAAGCTGAATGACCCCTACCCTTTGGCCTGGCTTCTCACCCTCCTGGCTCCAGCCAGCCAATTTCCTTGCATCAAAGGCCATTTGGTACCCAGTGGCCAGACAGAGGTGTGGGTCTGACAGGGAGGCCAGAAAGGGGCAGAGCCCTTAGAACAGGAAGGACATCCTCTGTCCCCTTCACTGCACTCTGCTTGCATCTGGGAGAAGCAGCCAATCCTGCCCCCAAAGAGCCACAGTAGCAAAGCCAGCTTCAATATACTGGAATGAGAATAAGTAACAGCCTCAGTGCAGAGACTGCAGAAAGCTTGTACACATACCTGATCAGTTTATCCAGCCACAGAAACATCCAGGCTGGGGTAAAACAGTCGGACAATGTCCCTGATAGTCAAAAACAGGACTCCAAAGCCAAGCAATGTTTCCAAGAACAAGATTTAAGGCTGTGTCATAAATATCTAAGCTCCAGGGAATTCCTGCCCCATCCTCCCTTCCCAAAGAATTTTCAAAATAGACCAGATAGAGCCATTTTTACATATAAATTAACCACTTTATTGAATATCAATAAACTGTACATATAACTATACAAAACGTTTCCTTAATACAAAATGTTGTTTGCAATATAAATACCAGTGTACCTTTAAAAAATGTAAACATCTTCTTCCCAGGCCCACCTGTCAGGCCCCCAAAATAGTTCTGGGAGACACATTAGTCAGACCAGGGCACCCCATTCGGGCCCTGGACTGCCATTACTCACAGTCCTTCTTGAGACAGTTAAATTGCCCGTGAAACAGGTGCCACCAGGACAAACAGGAGGCTGAAATAGCTGCCCAGGCCCAGGGGCATCTCAGGGTCTAGACACCAGGACATGTCCAGACTGCCCCCGCAGGCCCCATGGACACACCTGGGGGTGGATTATTGCATAGTCACACCTCTTGGAGGGTGGCCTGAGGATTCCTTGGGTGGGACACAGCGATGAAGAAGAGTAGGGTCCCCTGAGTGGGGTGAGAGCTTCTCAGTCTGTTGGCTTTTGTCCTGTAGCTTGAAGCAGCTGTATCCAAACAGCTCTGGATACACAAACCCACACAGAAAGGCTATCTCAAGAATGCTCGAAAGCAGGGGCTGCAAGACGTGTCTCCATTGCAAACTGCCCTCCAAATCAGCCATCCACAGAAATGGCTGCAGAAAGGCTTCTTCTGGAGTACACTGAGGCACCCAGAGCACAGAAAACAGTCTTCAAAGTCATGTGGGGCCAACACAGCCGGAAGCAGAGACCTCAGAAGGGAATTCTGTGGCAGTGAGAAGGATGTGGGAATCCTTCCTTTTAGAGCTGGGGAGGCTGTTGGGGGAAATGGGCATGGAGAACAAAATGGACCCTCTAGGGTCAGCGGGGGCCCCCTGAGCAGCCTGACTCTTGGTGCTTGTGGAGCAGGGACATGCGGGAGAAGGTTCGAGCACACGCCTGGCACTGGTACTTCTTGACGTCCGAATGAGTCTGTAGGTGCGCCCGCAGGTTTGAGCGGTCAGCGAAGGCACGGCTGCAGTGGGGGCAGGAGAAGGGTTTCTCACCTATGGAAAGAATGCTGAGTGAGATGTGGGCTAACAGCTGGCAGTGGTGGAATCCCTCCCCACACAGCCCCATCCCTGAAAGAATTTTGTGACCCCAGAAAAATTAGGCCTTAATGAAACACATCTAGTGTCCAAAGGCCTGGAAGTGACTGGGAGCTCTACTGCTGATTGGGTTCTCTGAGCTTCCATTTCTCACCTGGAAAATGGGCCTGTTCCTTTCCCTACTCATAAGAGTTGGTAATCAAGAGCAGGCAGGAGAAAGTACTGTCCACATCACACAAGAACCTAGACATGCTCAATAACAATGGCTGAGCACTTTTACTGATTGATCCTACAGTGCAGTGGTTCTCAACCTTCCTAATGCAGGGGCCCTTTAATACAGTTCTTATGGGTTGTGACCCACAAGTTGAGAACCGCTGCTATAGTAGGTAGCTTACAGATGATAACACTGAGGCACACGGTAGCATGTTCAGGGTCACCCTGCAGAACTCTAAAGCCCTTGGTTAACCACTACATACTGCCTCTGTAGAAAGAAGTTGTGGTTGGTGTTCCTGATTATCAGTCTGGAGACATTCCTTGATTTACTTTGTCTAGAGACAAGGCTTAAGAGCTGGCCTTAAGAGGCCTCACCATCCTACCCCCACCCTCCACCTCAGAGCTGGCTGAGCCACTCCCTGGGCCCTGCCAGCAGCCTGCTTCCCTCATTAACTGCATGGGAACCCCAAATCTCCCTGTCTGTCTTCCAGTTAGACTGAGGAAAGGGGCCTCCCTGAATCTGTTCTAAGCCTCAGCCAGGGCCTGAAATCCCTCCATAAGGCAATAGAAACCTGGTAGCCAAACATATCATCTGCTTGGCACAGGCTCTGTTACAGAAAGTCTTGCACGTGGTGCTAGGTATACAGTAAGTGCTCACTGTTTGCATAATAAATAAGTCTGTTTAAAAAAAAAAAAAGCCTCAGAAGAGTCTGACCCTTCCATTCACATCTTTTAACCATATTACTCCAACTAAAAGGATATAGGTCCAAAAAAAATTGACAATATTTTTTCTTTGGGATATAGCAATTTTCCAAATAAAAAGTCATTAATAGAGTTCTTCTCATGTGCCACATACTATAATACCGAATATGCCTTTTCTTTTTTGTTTATTATTTCAGATTAATATGAGGGTACAAACAATTAGGTTACAATGTCTGCACTTGTTAGGTAAAGTCCCTGTTGTAGTTGTGTACTGCTCCCAGGAGGTGTGTCATAAGCATTGTGCCCATTAGGTGGGAGCACACCAATGAATATCCTTTTTCAAAAAAAAAAAAAAAGATACAGTTTGGGCCCAGCGAGGTGGCTCATGCTTGTAATTCTAGCACTCTGGGAGGTCGAGGCAGGTGGATAGCTTGAGCTCACAAGTTCAAGACTAGCCTGAGCAAAATGAAACCCCATCTCTACTAAAAATAGAAAAACTGAAGCAAAAGGATCACTTGAGCCTGAGTTGGAGGTTGCTCTGAGTTATGATGTCACAGTACTCTATTCAGGGTGACACACTGAGACTGACTCAAAAACAAACAAACAAAAAAAAAGAACAATTCATTTGTTCCTCAGCACCTCCACCAACAAACAAACAAACAAACACACACCAAAAAACCCCAACACAATTCTCCTAATGTCCCACCTCCAGCCTCATATGCCCCGGGGCCATGACCCATCTGTTAAATCCCAAAGCAAGACTTCAAGAGCTGGGAATGAATTAATTCCATTGCTCACTGGGTGCCTGGAGGCAGGAAGGAGTCCAGAGGATGAGTTCAGGGGACCCATCCATTCAACAGGTATTTACTGAGCACCTGGGAGCTGGGCTAAGTCTCACTAGACAGATATGGGAAGAAACATGCAGCACTGCAGGACAAGGGGACATAATCAGAGGGCTGGGGAAGGGTAGCCTGGGTACTTCCTCTCATTCATTATTAAGCACCCTCTGCATGCCAAACCTTAAGGGTTTAATGATTGCATTCTACAAGGTGTTCCTCATGTGAATGAGGAAATTGAGTTCTTCATTCTCACACTGTCTTGAGAACTAAGGGCTGACTATGCAGGGGCTGGAGTCCATGTGTAAGATTGGGGTATGATGCCCGCCCCACCCCCCGCTGTTGGTGAAGCCCTGAGCACTGCCTCCCACACAGTAAATGCTCAATGTGTGCTTAGACATAAACCTGAACACATTACAGGATGTATTGGGGTGGAGGAGGGTGTGTATATATACAGGAGTGCATAAGTCCCCAACCCCTTACCAGTCTCCTGCCCCCCAGACGCCTTCTTGGTGCTCCTAGCAAGTAGCAAGTGTGAAATCGGCACCAGGCTGGAGGGGACAAAGGCTGCTGAGGGGGGCACTGTACATGCGATATCCCGGATTAAAGGGGCCTGCCACGCAGTGGGCCAGCAGCTGCAGCCCGGAACAGGTGCTGGGCACCGCTGCCCCGTGCACCTGCTCCACCCCTCCCAGCCCCCACCTACTGGGCCCGCCATTAAGGCACACAATGCAAGTCAACGAGGATAGCGATCTGGTTTTTTGTGTCTGAGCCATGCCTTTACATTAAAATAATGTCCGGATGAGAGGGGAGAAAGGCCAGGGAGGCACAGTAGGGCACCCTGAAGGCTTCAATTCTCCCAAAGAGCTCCATTAGCTGGTACCCAGGAGTCCAGGCAGTTGGAAGTATTAAAATCCTGGCCATTTGTTCATAAAGTAAGAGAAATCAGCTGCATAATAATGTCAATGAAGCCTGCAAAATGCCAGGCCTCCCAAACCAATTCACTAACTGATCCTCACCACTGACAAGGCAGCCACGGGGCCAGAAAATGGCAGAGATCAGTCTCCAACCTGGCCACCCCAAGCTCCAGGCCAACAGCCACAACCCTTCTGGAACCTTCTCCCTCAATAGTCCCTCTCCAAAGAGCAGCCCCCACCATTCAAGTTCTAAAAAGTCCTTTTCTCCCTTTCCAAAAAGTTTTCTACATATTTAGTAGTATGTTTTGAAACACCAAGACAGGATTGTGCTTTCTTCCAGCAAAGATGTTTTCTGGTCTACATGCTAGGATTGAGCTGGGGGTGGCCTGACCTGAGAACCATTAATGGGTATAGTAAATTATTCCAAAGTTTCAGGCCTGGTGGCTCATGCCTGTAATCCCAGCACTCTGGGAGGCCTAGGTGGGTAGATCGCTTGAGCTCCTGAGTTCAAGATTAGTCTGAGCAAGAGTTGAAACCCTGTCTCTAAAAAACAGCTGGGCATTGTGGCACTGCCTGTAGTCCCAGCTACTTGGGAGGCTAAGGCAAGAGAATCGCTTGAGCTCAAGAGTTTGAGGTTGCTCTAAGCTATGACACCACAGCACTCTACTGGGGGCAAGAAAGTGAGATTCGGGTTTTTTTGTTTGTTTTGAGACAGAGTCTTACTATGTCACCCTCAGTAGAGTGCCATGGCATCACAGCTCATAGCAACCTCCAACTCTTGGGCTTAAGCAATTCTCTTGCCTCAGCCTCCAAAGTAGCTTGGACTACAGGCGCCCACCTCAACGCCCAGCTATTTTTTGTTGCAGTTGTCATTGTTGTTTAACTAACCTGGGCTGGGTTCGAACCTGCCAGCCTCAGTGTATGTGGCTGGTGCGCTGGGCCAAAAGTGAGATTCTGTCTTTAAAAAAAAAGTTATTATAAAGTGATTAACAATCTTTAAACATGTGCTATCATAATCATCTGAGGCTCAGAGAAGTTAAATAGCTTGCCCAAGGTCACACAGCATAGCAGAGCAAGTACCACTTTTGTGATAGATTACCAGGTACCAAGCACTTTGCCAGGTGCTTTCTATACACATACTTTCACTCACCCTCTACCAAAATCCCAAGAAGTGTCTGTCTCACGCTCATTTTTAAAAATGGGGAAACTGAGGCTCAGAGTAAGAAAAATATCAGCTCAAGCTTTGAAAAGGTTCTCAAAACAGGATTTAGAAGCAGGTAGGGGGTCTGAACAACATCCTGTCTGGCTAGGGAGGGGGTGGGCGGGGCAAGGTGGAGCAGGGTAGGCCCCTTCACACCTGACCATAACAGCAAGGTGTTGATTGCACCTTTCCCATATCTAACTCCAGCCCATTTGGCTGTGAAATTGGGACTGCAGAGAGCTCTATAAAGGTATCCATTCTGCCCATCTGCTTAGCTGATAAAGGGATGTTTCTGCCAAACATTTCCAGAGAACCAGGCCCCTGAACTTAAGCTAAAAGTTAGGAGACTCAGCACCCAAGTGACCACAACTTTGAAAATAAGAACAGCAAATCCAGACTCACAAAAGCTAATAGAGAAAGCAGCAAGGATGGGGAGTAGGGAGGCCAGTCTGCAGGGTTACTCACCAGTGTGGGTTCGGACATGGCCCTGCAGCAGCCAGGGCCTGGAGAAGGCCTTCCCGCAGGTTGCACACACACAGGGTAGCGTGTGGCTTCGGATGTGCATCTTGAGGGCACCCAGGCTGAGGTATTCCTTGTTGCAGTATTTGCAATTGAAAGCTTTTCGGGACTGGGGGTCTTTGGCCTCAGAAAGCCGGACCAGCTGTTTGGGCACTTGGCCCAAGCCTGGGAAGGTAGTGTAGGCTTCGGCCTCCAGGGAAGAGGCTGAAGTGGAGGAGAAGGATGATGGAGCTGGAGAGGGTGGGCTGGGGGGTTGGGAGCCTTTCCCACTGTCCTCATCAGACAGTGAGGTCAGCTCTGCCACCTTGGGGCTCTCCTGGGGACGGAAGGACGCCCACCCAATTGGCTGCACTTGGGGTGCCAGGAGAGAGTCCCAGATGAGCATGGGCAGTGAAGCCGTGGGGTTGAGGATCTCCGGAGGTGGGATGGCTGCCAGCAGGTGGGCCTGGTCGTAAGGCTGCTGGAAGGTAAACTCTGAAAAGAGAAAGAAAAGAGCAGGGTCAGGTGTTAATTAGATCATTCAGTCAGTCAACAAACAGCCCACTGCGGCACAGGGACTGAGGCGGCTGAGCAGGGCTGGCTGGATGAATAAAATCACGAGCAGGGACATACCAGGTTCCTGCCCAGGCACGGCCTTCTCCTCACCAAGTCACCCAACCTAAGTCTCTAAGGCCCCAGAGCCCCCAGCTTAAGGGACTCATGCCCAGGTCTCTTCCCTCCTCCGGACTCCCCCAAGTCGCCAGCCTGAAGCCAGAACCCAACCCCCAGTTACCCCAGCTCCCCAATCTCCGCAGCTCGTGAGCGGCCGGCCTCCCCCAAACCCCCTCCTCTGACCCCGCTCTTCCCCCACCCCTCCCCCAGCCCTCTGGACTCCGGACTTTTCACGGCCACCGGCCGGCAGGCTCTCCTGGCACAAGCCGCTTCCTCTCGTTCCCACACTCCGAGCTTCCCCGCCTCGCGCCGGCTACAAAGTCCCCCTCAGCCCGAGCCCACTGCTCGCTCTAGAAACCTCCGCCAGCCCAGACCCGGGATCTGGACCCACATCTCCCTCACCCCAGCCCCACAATTCTCCACGTCACCTGACGCGATTCCGCCCCAGGCCCACTCCCTCAGACAGCCCCACGCCGCCTCTGCAGTCTCCCCCACGCCTCTCGCCGGCGTCCGGCACTCCTCCGCGCACCTAGGTTAGAGTCCTGCAGCTCACTATAATTGGGCTTCCGACGGGGGTCGGACGGCTTCCTGACAAGAAAAGAGCGCGGCATGGTGGCTGAAGCAGCCGGAGGGTCGCTGAGTCGCGCTGAGGTCGCGAATAGAAACCACTCGCGAGGCCGAGAACCGGCGCTGTGAGTAAAGACGCGCCGCCAACTCCTTTAAATAATCCAGCAGCAAATAGGGCGGAGCATCTGAGGTCACGCCCCTTTGTCACCTTTGAGCCAATCATAGCGGCGCCTCCGCCGCAGGTCACGCCCCGAGCAGGTGCGCCGGGGGCTGGCGGAGTTCGCGCCGCGTGGCGTCTGGAGCCCGGGCGGGGGCTCCTCCGAGGCCCAGCAGCTAGCTTAGCCCAGATCGCCCCCGAAGCGGACTGTCGCGGGAGGGACGCCGGGCGCAGCGGGCCCCTCAGGAGGTCGGACCCCAGAGGGACACTGTGCGCCTGCCAGCTCGGTGACTCCGGATCGGAGAGCTTCTGGCGCCCCCTGGCGCTACGCGCCGCGGACCCGGACACCTGACCTTCCGAAACCCGCCTCCGCCTCCGCCTCGGGCTTGGGCAGGGGGCAGAAATTTCCTCGGCCGGGCTGGCGCCTCGTTAGAGCTTGGCATTGACTAGGGAAATACACGTGCTGAGGAGAATGCTAGGAAAAGGACGCCCCCACGTGAAACTCCACAGCCTTTTTGCAAAGTAATCTGGCATCATCGAGCGAAATGCATTCCTTCCTTCACTTTGCGGATGTTTACCGAGCGCCCACTACGCGCCAGGAACGCTTCCCGGAGCTGGGGACACAACTCTGAACCAAACATTCGTGGCCTCTACCGAAGGGTAGCTCCTCGTCGGGTGAGGGGGACAGACGAAGTAAACAGACAATTACAATGCAAAGGGACATGTGCTTTGATGAGGAGAAACAGGGCGCTGTGACGGTCAAGAGGCGGATCAGCTGGAGGGGGGGCCGGGAGGGAATCGGAGGTGCCTTCCCAGAGGAAGTGAAGAAATATCAAGGGGGAAGGCCGGAGGTAAGAATCAGTAACTACTCCCGAAGAACTACTTGAGAGCAACTCCCACCCTAGGGTGGAGTGGGCAGGCCTGGAGGGGTCAGGCTGGCCCGGGCTTCAGCACCTCGGAGGAGTTTGGACTTTGCCTCAAGGGCCGCGGGGAGCCATAGAAAGATTTTCAGTTGGGGAGAGACCCGTTAAGAATCGTTGTCAGATACATCAAATAAAGCTGTAAAAACCACACACACACAAAGTAATAATTTCGTTGGAAAAAAAGATCACTCGAGGCAGAGCTGAGGTGGGTCTCCTCCCTTCTGTGAGGATCATCTATGTCTAAAGGCTCTAACACGGCTCCACATGGGATGCCGACCGCACACCGAGCCTCGGAGGGGAGCAGCTCCCGCACCCCATCTCCTGTGACGCAGGCCAGGCCAGGTGGATGGGCACAGAAATAAATCCCACAGGTTTAGTGGTACTTGTTTCCACCTGTTAAGCAATACTAAGAAAACCTATGCCCTCCCCACTTGCCAGCTATTCTCGGTTTTGGTCACTATGTGCTGGGGCATTACAGCTGTGAACAAAAGCCTCCTCTCCTATTTGGTGTGAGATGGTGTGCTGGAGATAGGCACTGGGCAGTCATTATGAAGAATACAGCCCCTCCCATGTCCGTTCAGCTCCGGTTGTGATTCTCCACGTGAAGCCAGATGGAGCACTCAGACCACCTCCCTCCTCTGCTCAAAACCCTCCCTGACCAGTCCAGGTGCGCTGGCTCACACGTAATCCTAGCACTCTTAAGAGACTGAGGAGGGTGGATTTCTCGAGTTCAGGAGTTCAAAACCAGCCTGAGCCAGAGCGAGATGCCTGTCTCTAAAAAAAAAAAAAAATCGCCGGGTGTTGCCTGGGCGCCTATGGCTCAAGCGGCTAAGGCGGCAGCTGATCTGGCGGGTTCAAATCCAGCCTGTGGCTCAAGCAGCTAACCCACCACCTGATCTGGCGAGTTCAAATCCAGCCGGGGCCGCCGAACAACAATGACGGCTGCAACCAAAAAAATAGCCAGGCGTTGTGGCGGGTGCCTGTAGTCCGAGCTACTTGGGAGGCAGAGGTAGGAGAATCGTTTGAGCTCGGGAGTTGGAGGTTGCTATGAGCTGTGATGCCATAGCATTCTACCCAGGGCGGCAGCTTGAGGCTCTGTCTCAAAAAAAAAAAAAAAAGTAAAGAGTTTGAGGGGGCTGTGAGCAATGACGTTCTATGGCACTCTTGCCAAGAGGGACAAAGTGAGACTCTGTCTCAAAAAAAATAAAAATAGGGCGGTGCCTGTGGCTCAATGGATAGGGCGCTGGCCCCATATACTGAAGATGGAGGGTTCAAACCCTGCCCTGACCAAACTGCAACTAACTAAATAAATATAAAACCCTCCCAAACACCTGTCTACAAGTGAAAGCCAAAGGGTCCTATTGCTCTGCCCCTGCTTGCCTGTCTTGAACCTTTCTCCTTCCTCTATGCATAGTGATCCTATTCCCCCTCCTTCTGTTCCTCCAAGATCCCAGTCCTTTCCCACCACAGGACCTTGGCACCTGCTGTTCATCCTCCTTTCCCCTAAATCTCTCTTCTCCTAAATCTTCACCTGGCTGGCTTCTTTTCATTTTCTGTTTCAGTAACAATTTCACCAACTGCTCAGCTTCATGTGTAATGACAGATATGCAAATTAAAAATTTTTTGAAAAAATTGCAAAATAAAAAAAGATAAAACCACAGGGAGGTACCATTTCACACCCATCAGGACAAAAATAAAAATTTGGTTAATATCAAGTGTTGATGAGGATGTTAGGATCAATGAGTGTAGCCACTTTGGAAAAGTTTGGCACAGCTAGAAGCAGGTGACTCTCCCCTCCCAGCAAGTCTTCCCCCAGGGCACTGTACCCCAAGGGTTCTCAACTCTGGCTGCACATCAGATTTCCTTAGGGAATTCTCATAGGGAACAGTTAAAACACCCAATTCTGCGCCCAAGGCCCACACACATCCTCATTCAATTAGCCTAGGTGGTGCTTCTGGCGTCAGCATTTTTTAAAAACTGCAAGCAAAGTTAATAATGGCTGCCTAGCCTAAAACCCAGAAGAAACAGAATATTCATTGCAACCTTTTTCTTCTTTTCTAATAAGAAATTAAAAACTGCCTCAGTGCACATAGCTTAGTGGTTAGGGCACCAGGCACATACACGGAGAAAGGCAGGTTCAAACCCAGCCCTGGCATACTAAACAACAATGACAACTGCAACAACAACAAAAAATAGCCAGGTGTTGTGTCAGGCACCTGTAGTCCCAGCTACTTGGGAGGCTGAGGCAAGAGAATTGCTTAAGCCCAAGAGCTGGAGGTTGCTGTGAGCTGTAACGCAACAGCACTCTACCCAGCGCAACATAGTGAAACTCTGTCTCAATAAATAAATAAATTAATTAAAAACTATATGCAACCCAAATGTTTATATCAACAGTGGAATAGATTAATAAGCCATAGCACAATAGTATAATGGACTGTTTTACAGCAATAAAAATGAATAACATCCATAACAAGGGCTTGAAATTTAAGAAGTGAGATACAACTCTATGCAACAACAGGGATCATTCTCAAAAATATAATATAAAGGCTCGGTGCCTATGGCTTAAGCAGCTAGGGTGCCAGCCACATATACCAGAGCTGGCGGGTTCAAATCCAGCCTGGGGCCGCCAAACAACGAGAACTACAACCAAAAAAATAGCCAGGCGTTGTGGCGGGCACCTCTAGTCCCAGCTACTTGGGAGGCTGAGACAAGAGTATTGCTTAAGCCCAGGAGTTTGAGGTTGCTGTGAGCTGTGACGACACAGCACTCTACCCAGGGTGACAGCTTGAGACTCTGTGTCAAAGAAAAAAAAAAAAAAAATATATATATATATATATATATGTATATATATGTATATATATATATATATATATATAATGTCAAGCAGAAGTCATAAACAAATGCATACACTTAGGTGAATTTGATAGGGCATGGTGGCTCACGCCTGTGATTCTAGAACTCTGGGAGGCCAAGGCAGGTGGATTGCTTGAGCTCAGGAGTTTGAGACCAGCCTGGACAAGAGGGAGACCAGCCCCTCTCCCCTACAATAAAACAGAAAAATTATCTGGGTATTGTGGCACACCTGTAGTCTCAGCTGCTTAGAAAGCTGAAGCAGGAGAATCTCTTGAGCCCAGGAGTTTGAGGTTGCTGTAAGCTAATCTAGCCCCGGCAACAGAGTGAGACTGTCTCACAAGAAAAAAGAGAGAGAGAAGGGAAGGGGAGGACAGGGGAAGGAATGGAAAGGGAGGGGAGGGAAGGAAAAGGGAGGGAAAATAAAAGAAAAATCTAGGGCGGTGCCTGTGGCTCAGTAGGTAGGGGACCAGCCTCATATACTGAGGGTGGTGGGTTCAAACCCAGCACCGGCCAAACTGCAACAACAACAAAAAATAGCCAGGCATTGTGGCAGGCACCTGTAGTCTCAGCTACTCAGGAGGCAAAGGCAAGAGAACCGTCTAAGCTCAGGAGTTGGAGGTTGCTGTGAGCTGTGACACTACAGCACTCTACAGAGGGCAATAAAGTGAGACTCCTGTCTCTTAAAAAAAAAAAAAGAAAGAAAGAAAAATCTATCGGTGACAGCCAACATTAAAAAAGAAAGAAAAAGAGCTGGCGCAGTGGCTCATGCCTATAATCCTAGCCCTCAGGGAGGCTGAGGCAGGTGGAATGCCTGAGCTCATAGGTTTTGAGACCAGCCTGAGCCAGAGCAAGACCTCATCTCTAAAAATAGCCAGGCATTGTGGTGGGTGCCTGTAGTCCCAGCTACTGGGGAGTCTGAGACTACCTTGAGCCCCAGAGTTTGAAATTGCTGTAAGCTATGACACCATAGCACTCGGTTACCAAGGGTGACAAAGTGAGACTCTGTCTTAGAGAGAGAGAAAGGAAGGAAGGAAGATCCAGCTGGAAATGCAGGGGGACTAAACCCTGCATTGGTTAGGGATGTATATGGAGGTGATAAAACTATAAAGTAAAGCAAAGAAAAGAAAAACGTTCAGCACAAAATTCTGAAGAGTGACAGGGGCAAGGTAAGAAGCGACACATGGAGCTTCCAGAATTCTGGTAATGTTCTGTTTCCAAAGCAGGAAGGAATCTTTATATTTATTTATTTACTTATTTTTTGAGACAAATCCTCAAGCTGTTACCCTGGGTAGAGTGCCCTGGTGTCACAGCTCACAGCAACCTCCAACCCCTGGGCTCAAGCGATTCTCCTGCCTCCACCTCCCAAGTAGCCGGGACTACAGGTGCCCACCACAACACCGGGGTATTTTTTGTTGCAGCCATCATTGTTGGCGGCCGGGCTGGATTAGAACCTGCCAGCTCAGGTGTATGTGGCTGGCGCTTTAGCTGCTTGAGCCACAGGCGCAGAGCCAGAGGAATCTTTATTATTACACAGACAAGTAAAACGCTTTTGGGTACAAATGATACTTTTTTTTTTTTTGGCCAACGCTGGGTTTGAATCCGCCACCTCTGGCATATGGGGCCGGCGCCCTACTCCTTTGAGCCACAGGCGCCGCCCGGTACAAATGATACTTTTAACACACAAAAAAAATGTTAACCTCCTCGAGGAAGGCTTCCCTGATCACCAATGGCAAAGCAGGACCTCATGAACCCCCAATACATAGTGAAGCTCAACCAAATACTTGTTGAATAACTGATTCCCCCTCCATCTCTTCCTGGCTGGGTCACCCTGGGCGGGTTACCTCGCCTCTCTGGGCCTCAGTTCCTTCAACTGAGGAGGCAGGAGTGGGTGGCTCCTCTCTCCCGGAGATGCCGGGGTGGGTTAACCAGGGTACGTGTCGCCTGGACCTCGGCTTTCCATTTTCCTTCAGTCTATCGGAAGTGGGCGGGGAATCCAGGCTAAGAGGGGCCGGGGACAAAGAGAGACCCGGCCTTTCTCAGGTCTGTGCTCTGATCTGCGGGAGTTATTCCCGCCCACCTCCTGGCCGCCCACCTTCTCCCCTCCAGGCCAGGGCCGCGGAGACGACCAGGCGGGAAGAGGCTTCGGGGAGGCCTCCCGGCTGCGATCAGCTCCAGGGGATGAGGCCTCTTGAGAGAAGACGTGGCTGCCATGCAGGGCAAAGCAAGGTGACACTTTTAGTATTACGGTGGCATGTCCTCCTGGAAATAGGGACCTCTGTGGTCTAGGGCTGAAGCGGAAAGAGCCAACTAGGTCCTACCCGCTTGAGGGGTCCCGCCCGCGGCCCAGCGACGCGGTCCTCCGTCACCCTCTGCTGGCCAAGGCGCCTCCCTACGACCGTCGCGTGGTGCTGTGCGCACTTGCTTTTCAGGAGTGTGAAAATCAGACACTACTACTTTGGAGGGCAACTGGGGAATAGCTAATGTGACCAGAAAGGCTTCTGGAAGGAAGATAAATTAGACGCCTGCATTTCCTACGGGTTCCCACACCCTCTAAAAGTAAAACCAATAATAAAAGTAAAACCAATAACTAAAAAATATGATTTGTAGTCAACCAAAGAAGAAAGTCTTTCTCTATCCCAGACCTCCTTTCCTCTCCCCAAGGGCAACTAAACATTTTTCTGGGACGCTAAGAAAGGGACAATTGCTTAAGGCCAGGAGTTTGAGACCCTTTCTCTAAAAAAAAAAAAAAAAATTTTTTTAATTACCAGGCATGATGGTGCTGATCTGTAGCCGCAGCTATTCAGCAGGTTGAGGCAGGAAGATTCCTTGAGACCAGGAGTTTGGGACCCCAGTGAGCTGTTATACCACTGCACTCCAGGCTGCGTCAAAGAGTGAGCAACCATTTCTAAAATAAATAAACAGAGAATTACCAGTGTCTAGTATGACCTTCCAGAGACAGCTTTATAGAGACAAGGAGAGAGGTATGGTACACTAATAGGTACAATTCTTTGTATACCACAAATGGGAACTTCCACCCTAGCCTACGCCTTGCTATAACAATATTCAGTGCTTTGAAAATCATTCCTTATCATTATGCGGAGCACCATTCATTTTTACAGTGCTGCCGAATTTTTCATTGTATGAATTGTAATGTATGAATTTATCTGACAAGGGAACTCATGATGGGCATTATGGTTAGATTACAATTTTTTGCTGTTATAAATAATGTGGAAATTTCAATGTCCTATACACACATCTCTACACTCCAGGTCAAATCATATTTCACACATTTGTCCAGATGTCCTCCAAAACGATTGAATTACATTGTATCCCATCAGCAGGGAGCTGAGAGCCTCTTTTCAAAACTTGGCCAACACAGGGTGTTGTCTAACTTTTTTACCTTTGTCCATCTGATAAGGGAAAGTGAGATCTCCTGTTGCAATTTACACTTCTCATGAGTTGCGTGGAGCATTTTTTTTTACTTATTCCAAAACCATTTCTGTTTCTCTGTGTACTTCACTATTTCTTCCTGTCCTCTGGCACCAAGTTAGTGAAGATCTTACTTAATTTTTGTTATATTGCATGTCCTTCCAATGAATGGACTTTTGATTTCTTTTTCTTTTTATTTCATATTTCATTTATTATTATTATTATTTTTTAGAGACAGAGTGTCACTTTGTCGCCCTAGGTAGAGTGCCATGGCATCACAGCTCAGAGACCTCCAGCTCTCGGGCTTAGGCGATTCTCTTGCCTCAGCTTCCCAAGTAGCTAGGACTACAGGCGCCCAACACAACGCCCAGCTATTTTTTGTTGCACTTTGGCCAGGGCTGGGTTCGAACCCGTCACCCTCAGTATATGGGGCCAGCACCCTACTCACTAAACTCAGTGAATCACTGCCCTCATACTTCATTTTACAAAGAACTTCTTTATTATTATTATTATTGTTGTTTTTGTTATTATTATTATTTTAGAGACAGAGTTTCATTTTATCACCCTTGGTAGTGTGCTGTGGCATCACAGCTCACAGCAACCTCCAATGCCTGGGCTTAAGTGATTCTCTTGCTTCAGTCTCCTGAGTAGCTGTGAGTACAGGCGCCCACCACAACACCTGGCTATTTTTTGTTGCGGGTTTGAACCCACCACCCTTGGTATGGCTGGCGCCCTACTCACTGAGCCACAGGCACTGCCCTCAGAACTTCTTAATTTCTAAGAGTTCTCTGCTTATTAGGCTACTGGCCCTGTTGATTAGATTATTTGTCAATGAATGAATCAATCAGGAATTAATCCTGAACAAGAGAGGGATAGCCAGTCAAGGCTCAACTTCCACCCTCATTATTTATTTTATTTTATTTTTTTTTCTGAGACAGAGTTTCACTTTGTCATCCTCTGTAGAGTGCTGTGACGTCACAGCTCACAGCAACCTCCAGCTCTCAGGCTTAGGTGATTCTCTTGCCTCAGCCTCCTGAGTAGCTGGGACTACAGGTGCCTGCCACAATGCCCAGCTATTTTTTTTTGTTACAGTTTGGCCAGGGCTGGGTTCGAACCCACCACCCTTGGTATATGGGAATGGTGCCCTACTCACTGAGCAACAGGCGCCATCCTCCACCCTCATTCTTGATTTAAAAAACAAAACCTCTTCTAAAGTCTCACGCTTGCCTAAAAACAAACAGTGATTCAGGCTTGGGCCTTAAACCAATAAGTATCCGTGAAGGAATCAAAGTCACCATTTCCAGATACAAGTTGCTTCCAAGCAATTTCTGGGTGGGGGGGTCTAAGACTGTTGGGTGTGGCTGAAAGCTGTGGGCTCAGAGATAAGATATCCAAGCACCCATTTCATCCCTATTTACTGAGCACCTGCTGCGTGCCAGACTTCATGTAGGCAGCTAACCCTTAGGGATGTCCCTATCCCGTCCTCCTTCCTCCAACTCCCAAAGTCTAGGATTATAGGTGTGAATCTCACTCAGTAGCCCTGGGGTAGAGTGCTGTGGTGTCATAGCTCACGGGAACCTCAAACTCGGGCTCAAGCGATTTCTCTTGCCTTTGTCTCTCCAATAGCTGGGGCCACAGGGGCCCGGCACAATGCCTGTCTATTTTTAGAGACAGGGTCTGACCACCCACTTTGGCCTCCCAGAGGATTACAGGCGTGAGCCAGAGTGCCCGGCCTCTATTTTTTTTCGTAGAGATGAGGTCTCACTCACTCTTGCTCAGGTTGGTCTTGAACTCCTGAGTTTAAGCAATTCACCTGCTTCAGCCTCCCAGAGTGGTAGAATTAGAGGTGTTACCCACAGTGCCTGACCTCCTTTTTTTCTTTTTTTGAGAGTCTCATTCAGTTGCCCCAGACTAGAGTACCAGGACATTAGCCTAGCTCACAGCAATTTCAAATTCCTGGGTTCAAGCGATCCTCCTGCCTCAGCCTCGTGAGTGGCTGGGACTACAGGTGCCACCATACCTGGCTAGTCTTCCTTCCTTCCTTTTTTCTTTCCTTCTTTCCTTCCTCCCTCCCTTCCTCCTTTCTTTCTTTTTTAGTTTTTCTATTTTTAATAGAGATGGGGTCTCTTATTCAGGCTGCTCTTGAACTCCTGAGCTCTATTGACCCACTTGCCTTGGTCTCCCAGAATGCTAGGATTACAGGTCTGTTCAGATTTTTTTTTTTTTTTTTTTTTTTTGTCAGTTTTGGCTGGGGCCGGGCTTGAATCCACCCTCCACCCCCCCAGTATATGGGGCTGGCACCCTACTCCTTAAGCCACAGGCGCTGTCCCCATTCAGATATTTCTGATTTTTGAAAATATTCCAGGTACAGTGCTTCAGGCCTGTAATCCCATCATTTGGGAGGCTGGAGAACTGCTTGAGTCCAGGAGTTCAAGGCCAGCGTGGGCAACATAGAAAGACCTCATTTCTACAAAATAGTTTTTTTTTTTAAGTTAGCCAGGCATAATCCTAGCTCTCTGGGAGGCCAAGGCGGGTGGATTACTTAAGCTCACTCATAGGTTCAAGACCAGCCTGAGCCAAATCGCGACCAGGTGATATTGTGGGTGCCTATAGTCCCAGCTACTCCGGAAGCTGAGGCAGAATGGCTTGAGCCTAAAAGTGCTGTGAGCTATGATGCTACAGCACTCTACCAAGGATGACAATGTGAGATTCTATCTCAAAAAATAATAAATAAATAAATTAATTAATTTAGCCAGGCATTGTGACATGCACCTGTAGTCCCAGCTACTGGAGAGCCTGAGGCAGGAGGATCCCTTGAGGACAGGAATTCCAGGCTGCAGTGAGCTATGACCACATCACTGTTCTCTAGCCTGTCTCAAAAAACATAAAAAAGGAAATGTTCAAATAGGGCTTAGAAAATAGTGGCCTAGGGCGGCGCTTGTGGCTCAGTGGGCAGGGCACCAGCCCCATATACTGAGGGTGGTGGGTTTAAACCTGGCCCCTGCCAAACTGCAAAAAAAAAAAAAAAAAATAGCCAGGCGTTGTCCAGATGCCTGTAGTCCCAGCTACTCCGGAGGCTGAGGCAAGGGAATCACCTAAGCCCAGGAGTGGGAGCTTGCTGTGAGCTGTGTGACACCATGGCACTCTACCAAGGGCGATAAAGTGAGACTCTGTCTCTATAAAAAAAAAAAAAAAAAGAGGGCAGTGCCTGTGGCTCAAAGGAGTAGGGCGCTGGCCCCATATGCCAGAGGTGGTGGGTTCAAACCCAGACCTGGCCAGAAACTGCAAAAAAAAAGAATATAGGGGCCTATTTTTCATATTTTATTGAATATATTAATATGTATAATACATACACACAAATTACAGCAGAGCACAAAGCTGGGGGTGACCTTGAGAAACCACAGGGTCAGCTATAACCACACCCAGGTCAGGAGCTAGAACCTTGACAGCCAACTCAGAAGACATTCACACACCCTCACTTAAGTAACCCCTATCCTGACTTCACCTTGGCTTTCTCATTTATCTTGGAGATAGATAAAATACAGATGCCCAATTACATTTGAATTTCAGATTTTAAATAACTCAAGTTTTAAATATAAGACTGCATGGAACATACTTATACTTTTTATTTGAAATTCAAATGTAATGGGTCTCCTGTGGTTTTGTTAAATCTGGCAGCCCTGCTTGGAGATTGGCTCCTATCAGCATTTCCAGCACAATCTATAACCAGTCTCCTATTGATGGGCAATTATGTTGTTTCCCATCATTTTGCTTTCCAAGAACAATGGCCCCAGAAAATCCTTGCATGAAGGACTCTGACCTCATCTTCAATTGTATCTGTAGGGCGTGTTCCTGAAAGTCACTTAGTCACTTTCCTGCCTAGATTCCTGTGCCCAGGCAGATGGACACCCCATAGCTTTGACAGTTCTTTCTCAATCTTGCTTTAGAGCAGCTCCCAATCTCACTCTCTCTCAACCCTACTCTTTCTCATCTCTCCATGCTGTCTCTTTCCCTCTGTCTCTCCAGGTGTCTCTTTCTGACTCGGTTTCTCACTATCTCTCCTTGGGTGTGTCTCTCTGTCTCTTTATCTCCCAAGACTCTCTGCCTGTCTCTGTCTCTCAGTCTTTCTCCTGTTGCACCCGCAGCTCTGCATACAAAATAATCAGACAAGTTAACAAAGGTGTGTCTGTAAGTTTTCTCATTCTAGTGCTGTCCATAACAGTCAAATCAGAAACAATCTCAACATTCATTAGTGAATAAAGTATGCTCTATCTTTATCAGGAGGTATCCTGCAGTCATTCAAAATAACACCAGATGGCTGGGGTGGTGACTCACACCTTATAATCTCAGCACTCTGGGAGGCCAAGGCAGGTGGATAGCTTGAGCTCAGGAGTTGGGAGACTAGTCTGAGCAAGAGCAAGACACCCATCTCTACTTAAAAAAAGCCAGGCATGTGGTGGGTGCCTGTAGTTCCAGCTACTTGGGAGGTTAAGGCAAGAGGATCGCTTGAGTCCAGGAGTTTGATGTTGCTGTGAAGAAAACCATCTCAAAAAAAAAAAAGCAACAAAATAATACATTAATATGGAAAGATGTTGATGGATAACAACACAGTGAAAAAATCAGGTTGTAGATAGGAAGTAAAGCATTCTCCATTTTCAGTTTCAATAAAAAATATGATGACCTGGGCCAGGCGCCCTGGCTCATGCCTGTAATTCTAGTACTTGGGAGGCCAAGGTGGGTGGATTGCCTGAGCTCACAGGTTCGAGACCAGCCTGAGCCAGAGTGAGACCTCATCTCGAAAACTAGCTGGGCATTGTGGCGGGCACCTGTAGTCCCAGCTACTTAGGAGGCTGAGGCGAGAGGATCATTTAAGCCCAGGAGTTTGAGGTTATTGTGAGCTATGACACCATGGAACTTTACTAAGTGTGACAAAGTTAGCCTGTCTCAAAAAAACATGAAGGTGGCACCTGTGGCTCAGTGGGTAGGGCACAGGCCCCATATACCAAGAGTGGTGGGTTCAAACTTGGCCCCAGCCAAACTGCAACAAAAAAATAGCTGGGCATTATGGTAGGCGCCTTTGGTCCCAGCTACTCGGGAGACTGAGGCAAGAGAATTGCCTAAGCCCAGGAGTTGGAGGTTGCTGTGAGCTGTGATGTCACAGCACTCTACTGAAGGTAATAAAGTGAGACTCTGTCTCTTCCAAAAAAAAAAAATTAACATTGTTATAATTTTTATTCTTTTTTCACGAAGTTCTGATGGTATTGAACATAATTATAATTTTTAACATTGTGCATATTTGCTCTATTATATCTGCTTTCCATGTGTTGGTGTATGTGTACATATATATTTGTTTGAGACAGATCTTATTATGTGCCTATATTTCCAATTTTTTTTTTTGCAGTTTTTGGCTGGGGCTGGATTTCAACCCTCCACCTTCAGCATTCTTCACCTTCTTAAGGTGCTCTACTTCTTAAGACATAGGCCTTCTTCTTCCTTCTTCTTCTTCTTCTTCTTCTTCTTCTATTGAGACAGAGTCTCAGTTTGTTGCCTTCAGTAGAGTGCTGTAGTGTCATAGCTCACAGCAACCTCAAACTCTTGGGCTTTAAGTGATTCTCTTGCCTCGGCCTCCCAAGTAGTTGGGACTATAGACGCTGGCCACAACACCGGGCTATTTTTTGGTTGTAGTTGTCATTGTTGTTTGGCAGACCCGGGCTGGATTCGAACCCGCCAGCTGCCGTGTATGTGGCTGGCGCCCTAGCCACTGAGCTAAAGGTGTCAAGCCCAATTTTTCTTTTCTTTTCTTCTTGAGACAGAATGTGACTTTGTCCCTGGATAGAGTGCCATGGTGTCATAGCTCACAGCAACCTCAAACTCTTGGGCTCAAGTGATCTTCTTGCCTCAGCCTCCCTCGTCTTTCTTAGAGATGAGGTCTCACTCTGACTCAGGCTGGTCTCAAACCTGTGAGCTCAGGCAATCCATCTACCTCAGCCTCCCAGAGTGCTAGTATAACAGGTATGAGGCGCAGCGCCCGGCCTATATATATTTATTTATATACACATACACTATTTTTTCTGAACTGTGTGGCAGCAGATTGGAGACATCATGGCTTGTTACCTCTATACTCCTCCCTATGTATCTGCTAAGAACACGGATGTTCTTTTAGGTAATTGTGATTTAACTGTCAAAATCATGAAATCAAATATGGATAAAATATAATTACTTACTTCACAATCAAAATTCAGTTGGTCCAGTAATATCCTTTATGGCATCATGCAGCATCAAAGATCCATTCTAAGATCCTGCAGCACTGCAGTTAGCTGTTGACTTCTTTAACTTCCTTTAATCTGATCTTGAGGCTGAGTGTGGTGGCTCATGCCTGTAATCCTAGCACTCTGGGAGGCCAAGGCGAGTGGACTGCCCTGAGCTCAAAGGTTTGAGACCAGCCTGAACAAGAGCGAGACCCTATCTCTAAAAATAGCTGGGCAGTATGGCAGGCACCTGTAGTCCCAGCTACTTGGGAGGCTGAGGCAACAGAATTGCTTGAGCCTAAGAGTTTGAGGTGCTGTGAGCTGTGATGTCATAGCACTGTATGGAGGGTGATAAAGTGAGACTCTGTCTCCAAAAAAAAAAA